>SZWC01002522.1:212242-222846 GCA_023375785.1 Penium margaritaceum | reverse complement strand
ACGCAACCACTCACAACCACTCGGGGCCACTCACAACCACACACAAACCACGCGCAACCACTTGCAACCACTCGCAACCATTCGCAACCACTCGCAACCACTCGTAACCACTTGCAACCACTCGAGGTATGGTTAATCGAGGCCATTTATTCACTCATTTTCCAGCATGTGTCCTTAGTGCGCTTCTTTAGAAGGGAGTGCTTTACACCCATGTGTACACTCCTTCCTTTGTGTATGAGAAGAGTGTACTTTTGTCCTACATGGCCAAACAAATCTCTTCCTAGGGAGGACTTCAGTGTGTGGGGCTAGTGTATGTGGCAAGTTTGCTTAGTCAGCATACAAAAGTTCACTAAGAGTGTACTTTTTTGCGCTTCTTTGTCTCCTATGTTCCGGATGATCTTGTTTTTTGTCCTATGTGGATAACAAATTCTCTTATTGACAAGGACCCTAGTGCGTGGGGCTAGTGTTTGTGGCAAGTGCGCTCGGTCACCATACAAAAGTTCACTAAGTGCGCACTCAGTGTGTTAGTTTGTCTCTTATGTCCCAAATGATCTTGTATTTTGTCCTAAATGGCCACACAATTCTCTTCTTAAAAAGATCCTCAGTGCGTGGGGCTAGTGTATGTGGCAAGTGCGTTCATTTACCATACAAAAGTTCACTAGAATCGCACCCAGTGTGCTACTTAATCTAATATATTCCCGCATTCCGTCAACACACCAAAATTTAAGTGTTTTCATCTAGTGCATTCTTGTATTATTTGGAGGTTTCATATTCATGACGTAAGAGGTTGCAGTGAACTAGGGTAGTGCACTAGGTTAAATATCCAGATGTCCGATTCCATGACTTGGCATTACATGAAAAACTATCTCTATATGTTGTAATATACTTTGCTTTAAACTCTTCCAAGATATGTTCTTGGGGAAACTTTACTACGGTTCAATGATGATAATGTATTCAAACACATATTGAAATATTTGCACACCATACATGTTTTTTCCTCCGATTGGAGCTTCTGAGAATAAAGAACTTAATAATGTACAAGAGGTTCTCTTGTAGTATTTCCGCATGACTGTTTTTCATTAGGTTGATTTGTCTCTTTCTTAGACTCGCTATCTTGTTCGTTCGGTTGTACCCTGTATGCTCTCGTGGCCGTTGGCCGACCGTCTCGCGTGGCTGTTGGCCGACCGGCACGTTTGTCGTTTCTTCTAGTTGTGTGCCATACTCGTCGCTCGTCCTCGCAAGGTCGTCTTAGGAGACAGCTCAGTGTACGGGGGTAGTTCATGTGGCGAGTGCACTCAAAATGAGTGCGGAAGTGCACTTATAATGCACTCAGTGTGCGGTCGCTAATTCGAAAATAAGTCTATTGCGATACAGATGATCAAATAAACCATCACAGTTTGCGATGTCATTGTTATGTTTGCAGGTTGCAAACAAACCGTTCGTTGATGGTTGGGTGGCGGATGATGTGCTGAGCGTGTTCGACCTTTGCGAACAAAGCTAGTTCCCGGAGATATGTTTTACGTTGGTTTTGCTCCGGTGACATTCTTTCTGTGTACGATTGTGTATAAAAATTGAGCGGAGCCTTTTTATTCGACGACTGTTTTCCTCGCTATAATCACAGCCAGCTTTTTTAGGGCAATGTGTTCTACAATAAGTGACGGTTGAACTACAAATTTTGCAAATAGACAGAATTTGGACACTGAGAGGTCCGCAGCGGTCGATGTCCAAGAAATACCGACTACGATGAAAAGTTAAGCCAGAGAGAAAAGTTCCGAGTTCACAAATTCCTTTCCAACATGATCGAGAATGTTGAGGAAACGTCAGTGAGGAAACGTCATTTGGAATGAGACGGGGACCTATGAATTGCCAGGACCTTGCTTTGCCGGGATTTTCAGCTCGTCAGAGGTCACGACAAGACATGTTCTTGACCGCCTTGTTTTGAGACATATGTCTGACGGGAATGAAGTCAAACCCTTTGCGTTCGAAGGAAACGAACATCGCAAACTATATCGGACGAGTGCTATAACGTATTGTACACCAAGTGTGTGATAAGTGCATTTCGTCACACGAATTGAACACACTCGCCCATACACACTATTCCTCGCACTAGGGGGTCTTACAGACAGGACGACTTCGCCATCGAACTTCCGACGGTAATCACTATGAGGAAACGATATCGTGTCGAGCAGTTCTTTCTCGGCAGCGACTGACGGCCATCAACTTTCGACGCAAGATGTCGCAACACGACAAGATGCCTTATCTTAATCCGCTAGATTGGAAAATTCCAGAGGCATATGAGCCTCGATAAACAGGTACCGATGGAAGTTCAATAAGAATATATCAGATGAACAAACAAGACATGTATAGGTCAAGATCAAGTGTGGACATTGTTATGTCGTTTTAATCAGAAAAATCCAAAAACAACTTACAAAAGGAATCAATTCGTAAAAGAGAATGCCAAACATGAAGAAACATGGAAATTTAAGGTCGAGTGAGTGAGTGGGGAGGGGGGGAGAGAGAGCGAGAGAGAGAGAGAGAGAGGGAGAGATAGAGAGAAAGATAGATAGGTAGAGAGAGAGAGAGAGATAGATAGAGGGAGAGGGAGAGGAGAGAGAGAGATATACGGGAAGAGAGAGAGAGAGAGAGAGGGAGAGAGAAAAACAAAGAGACAGAAGGCGAGAGATTGAGAGAGAGAAAGAGAGATAAAGAGAAAGAGAGATGGAGAGAGATGGAGAGAGACATAGAGAGAAGGAGAGAGAAGGAACGAGGGAGATAAGGAGAACGACAGGGAGAGAGGGATGGAGAGGGAGGGAGAGAGAGGAAGAAAAAGGAGGAGAAGAAGAGAGATAACGAGACAAAGAGAGAGTATAAGGAAGAGAGAGAGAGATTATGGGGAGGTGAATAGAAAGATGTGAGTGCACTATCGGCGTGCACTTGTTGTAGAGTGCATGGTGATGGTGCATGGTGTCAAAGCGCACTAAGATATTGCACTAAAAAATCAGTGCGTGATTTTTCAACCATTGGGCATATATGAACCACTCCCAACCACTCGCAGCCACTCGCAACCACTCGCAACCACTCGCAACCACTCGCAACCACTCACAACCACTCACAACCACTTGCAACCACTTGCAACCACTTCCAATCACTCGCAACCACTCGCAACCATTCGCAACCACTCGCAACCACTTGTAACCACTTGCAAGCACTCTCAACCACTCGCAACCAATCGCAACCACTCGCAACCACTTACAAACCACTTGCAACCAGTCGCAACCACTCACAACCACTCGCAACCACTTGCAACCACTCGTAACCACTCGCAACCAGTTGCAACAACTTGCAACCACTCACAACCACTTGCAACCACTGGCAACCACTCGCAACTATTGGCAACCACTAGCAACCACTCATAACCAATCGCAACCACTCGCAACAACTTGTAACCACTTGCAACAACTCGCAACCACTTGCAACCACTCGCAACCACAAGCAATCACTCGTAACCTCTCCAAACCTCGCAACCACTCGCAACTACTTGCAACCACATGCAATCACTCACAACCACTCGCAACCACTTGTAACCACTCGCAACCAGTCGTAACCACTTGGAACAACGTATAACCATTCGCAACCAGTTACACCCACCTACTTGCAAACCACTTTCAACTACTCGCAACCAACTGCAACCACTCGCAACCACTGGCAACATCTCGCAACCACTCCCAACAATTGACACCACTCGCAACCACTTGCAATCGCTCACAACCACTCGCAACCACTCGCAACCACTCGCAAAAACTCGTAACCAATCGCTATTACTTGCAACCACTCGCAACCACTCTCAACCACTCGCAACCACTCGTAACCACTCACAACCACTCACAACCACTTGCAAGCACTCGCAACCACTCGCAGCCACGCACAACCACTCACAACCACTTGCAACCACTCACAACCCCTTGCAACCACTCGTGACCACTCACAACACCTCGCAACCACTCGCAATGACTCGCAACCACTCGCAACTTTTCACAACCACTTGCAACAACTCGCAACCACTTGCAACCACTTGCAACCACTCGCAACCACTCGCAACCACTCGCAATTACTCGAAATCACTCGGAAACACTCGCAACCACTTGCAACCATTCGCAACCACTCGTAACCACTAGCAACCACTTGCAAGCACTCACAACCACTTGCAACCATTCGCAATCACTTGCAACTGCTTGCAACCACTTGCAACCACCCTTGACCACTCTTGACCACTCGCAACCACTCGCAACCACTCGCAACCATTCGCAACACTTCGCAACCACTCCCAACCACTTGCAACTACTCGCAACCACTCGCAACCGCTAGCAACCACTTGCAACCACTCGCAAACACTTGCAACCACTCGCAACCACTCTTAACCACTCGCAATCACTCACAACCACTTGCAACCACTCGCAACCAATCGCAACCACTTGCAACCACTCACAACCACTCACAACCACTTGCAACCACTCGCAACCACTTGCAACCACTCGCAACCACTTGTAACCACTCGCAACCACTCGCAACCACTCGTAACCGCTCGCAACCACTTGCAACCACTCGCAACCACTTGTAACCACTCGCAACCACTCGCAACCACTTGCAACCACTTGCAACCCCTCACAACCACTCACAACCACTAGCAAGCACTCGCAACCACTCGCAACCACTCACGGCCACTCACAACCACTTGCAACCACTCGCAACCACTTGTAACCAGTCGCAACCACTCGCAACCACTCGCAACCACTCGTAACCGCTCGCAACCACTTGCAACCACTCGCAACCATTTGCAACCACTTGCAAGCACTCGCAATCACTTGCAACCACTCGGAACTGTTGGCTCTAGTGGGTGTGGAGGGACCCTCAAGGATGCTTAGCTCTTGCTGGATCAAGCTACCAAGGTTTGGGGCAGCCAAGGGACACCAATGGTGAAGAGTGTGGAGCACAAGGATCACGGATATGAGTGGGCAGAACACGTTGCATTCAGTAGAACTGAATCGAAACACGATTTTGTTACTTATCATAGTGAGATTACATCTGATCCTTGTAGCCTGTGATCTAAGCTTTCCAACGCATCCAAGCACGCCCAAAACGGAGCAGTAGAGCCCCTGCTACGGCCGTCGAAGTAACCCTTGGTGGAGCCGCCCACCTTGCCTTGCACGCTAGGCAACGGGAGGCGCTTCGACGATGACCCGTCGAAGTGCCTTTTCTCGCCCAGAAGTCAAGGAGAAGTTCATCCTGGTCAAGGAGGTCCTTATGGTTTCCTCATTCATGCCCCGGGTGCATTTGGAGGCCATTATGAATGAACTCGGATCCCTGGTGGTGGAATATCCCGCCACCCATGGCGGGTACCAGATTCCACCCACCCAACACCCGTTTTTCGGGCTAGGCTAACTTTCTGAATACTCACTCAAATCGAGCGATTCAAAGCTCGATCCTGCCTGGAAAAATCCAAGGAATCCAAATCTCAAGTCAGATCAGGTGTTCGACCACTCCTCAGTGGTCGAACCAGGGAGTACACTCAACGGCACTCATGGCAAGGGGCACATCATGTCAACAATCTCCCCCTTGCACCGCAGCCTTGATGCCCTGTCCTTGGAACCTATAGCATTTAAAACTTCACAGCGCAGACCGAGCTCCATGCAGCTTGCGTCGTGCCTGTCCTTGGGCTGTGCCTTGGTCATGGCATCGGCGAGCATGCGCTTAGTGCCACAATGCACAATAGCCGCATCTCCCTTCGCCACCAAGTCCCGCGCGTAGTGATGACGGATCTCGATGTGCTTGGTCCTCCTGTGCAGCACTGGGTTCTGGGTCAGGCTGATGGCACTCGTGTTGTCAACGTTGAGTACCGTCGGCTTCCTTTGCGGCACGCCGATCTCCTTTAGCAGCCGCCTCAGCCACACCGCCTCCTTTGCGGCTTCCGCGAGCGCGATGTACTCCGCTTCGGTGCTGGACANGTCGCCTTGAGATAGCGGAGGATCCGCTTCACCGCTTGCCAATGCAACGGCCCGGGGTCAGCAACGTAGCGGCTCACTTGGCCCTCCGCGAAGGCCAGGTCGGGCCGCGTTGCCACCATGGCGTACATGATGCTCCCCACTGCGGACTGGTATGGCACACCTGCCATTTCCTCCTTCTCCTCGTCCGTGCTGGGGCCCATGCTCGAGCTCAACTCACACGTGGTGGTCATGGGTGTGCCGATGGGGTTGCACTCCTCCATGTTGTAGCGGTGGAGCACCTCTTGCACGTACTTTGCCTGCCCCATCTCGAGCGTGCGTGCCTTGCGGTCCCTCTTGATGGCGACGCCGAGGTAGTACTCGAGCTCGCCCATGTCAGTCATTTTGAACCGACCGCCCAGCTGTCGCTTCAGGTTCACCAACTCCTCCATGTCCGATGACACGAGGATAATATCATCCACGTAGAGTGCCACGGTCTGGTGCAGCCCCGGCTGCTTCCGCACGTACACGCTGTGATCCGCCTCGCAGCGCTTGAAGCCAAGCTCGGCCATGAAGCCGTCCATTTTCAGGTACCACATGAGTGGCGCTTGCTTCAGCCCGTAGAGCGCCTTGCGAAGCCGGCAAACCTTCCCCGGCGGTGCGTCCACCCCCTCCGGCACCTCCATGTAGACATCCTTGTCCAGATCGCCGTTAAGGAACACAGTTTTCACGTCCATTTGGTGGACTTCGTAGTCGCGCACCGCCGCCACGGAGAGGATGGAGCGAATGGAGGCGAACTTCGCCACCGGCGCGAAGGTTTCGTCGTAGTGTTCACCCTTTCGCTGGGCGTACCCCTTCGCGACCAGCCGCGCCTTGTACCGCTCCACCTTCCCCTCCTGGGTGAGCTTCTTCTTGAATATCCACTTGGAGCCGATGATTTTCGCGGCCTCCGGCCTATCAATCAGCTGCCAAGTACCATTCTCTTCGTGGGAGGCGAGCTAAGATTTTATAGCTCCCTCCCACTCAGCCCCATCCTTCTACTGCAACGCCTCCTTGACGGTCTCGGGCTCCTCTTGCGCAAAGAATGCTCGAGCAAACCCAGTCTAGGTGCCCTGCGCGGCATCGTACCATTTTTCCGTCCTCCTTGTGCGTCCGCTTCTCCGGGACTGCTGTTGCTGAGGCTGCTGCTGCTGCTGCCGCTGCTGCTGCTGCTGCTGCTGCTGCCCTCTTGCGGCGCCACTCACACCGCTGGCCTGCTCCCCCTCTCTTGGGGACCGTGGAGATGCGGGCTCACTCCCCGCCTCCTCGTTCAGCTCCACTGCTGCCGGCGCTTCGGACTCATCATCCGACTCGGCTGAATGCAAATCAGCCGCTCCCCCATCCCCCGGATGGTTGTCGCCGGTTGGAGCCGCTTGGACGTCACCCTCTTTTGCGTCCTCCAGCGTCTCCCCCTCGAGGAGTGGCAGCCACTCCCCTCGCTTGGAGAGACCCACGTCCTTGTCCGTCCAACGACTGTCCTCGTCAAACGTGACGTTGTGACTCTTCACGATCTGCTGCCTCCGCAGGTCGAAGAGCCGGTACGCCTTGCTCCCGCTCTCGTACCCGACGAAGATGCACCGGCGAGTCCGCGGGTCCAGTTTGCCCCGCCCCTCCCGTGCCTGCACAATAGCATGTGCAACACAACCAAAAGTGCGGAGGTGTGCCACAGTTGGCTTCCTCCCGCTCCACACTTCTTGTGGCGTCTTCCACACCTTGGACTCCGCGTCTTTTATTGGCTTCGTCGGCGTCAGATTCATGATGTACGCCGCTGTCCGTGCCGCCTCGCCCCAGTACCGCTGCGCAAGGCCGGCATCACTCAACATGGACCGGACCATGTTGAGGATGGTGCGGTTCGCCCTCTCGGCGACGCCGTTCTGCTGCGGAGAGTGTGGCGTAGTTTTCTGCCACGCGATCCCCTTGCTCTTCATCCATGTCGAGCAGCCCTCGTACTCGCCGCCGTTGTCGCTTCGGAACGCCTTCACCTTCAACTCTGTTTGCCGCTCCACAGCCGCCACGAATTCCTGCATGCACGACAAGACATCGCTCTTCCTCTTGATGATGTAGAGGTAGAGCTTGCGGCTGTGGTTGTCGATGAAGGTGACAAAGTAGCGAGCCCCACCAATGGAGGGCTCAAACGGTCCGCACACATCCGTGTGCACCACCTCCAACTTCGTCGATGCACGCGTCCCTTTCCCATCAAACGGCTGCCGTGTCGCCTTGCCCACCACGCATGGCTCGCACACGGCATTCCTGGCCGCATCGAGGCCCTTGACCTCAAGGCCCCGCACCACTTCCTTCTTTGCCATGTCCCTCACAGTTGAGAGAGCGATGTTACATAGGCGGTGGTGCCATAGGTCCAGATTTCCTTCATCCTTTGTCACGAGGTTGACGGCATCAGTCCTTACCGCATCGGCAAGGACCTTGGTGCAAAGAAGGTACAGGTCCTCCTCCCTTTTGCCACGCGCAATCACCTCGCCGTCTCCCTCCTTCCGGATGATAGCTTCCTTCTTGTTGAAGAGCACCTCGAGCCCCTTGTCGGTAAGGCGGCTCACTGACAGCAGGTTTGCCCCAAAGTTGGGCATGTGGAGCACGTCGTAGATGGTACACGGAATGACTTTCCCGTTCACCACCGACTCGATGCGTACATTGCCTTCACCCGCGGCCAACTCTGTTTTGCCGTTGTCCACTGTCATGCGCCGCTCGGTGGCGCCGTAGGTGACAAATGCCGCCCGGTTGCATTGTGTGTGGCGGCCTGATCCGGAGTCGATCACAGTGACTTCCGGATCTGTCAAGTCGGTAGACTCCCTTGCCATCATGGCTTGGGTGTCCTTCTTCCCACCCTTCCTGGGCTGGTCCGACTTCTTGTTGGGGCAGTTGCGTGCATAGTGGCCCTGTTTGCCACAGTTGTAACACTCCCCCTTGTTGTCACCTCTCTTGGTGCCCTTGTTGGCACCCTTCCCCTTCTTGCCTCCCCCTCCACCTTGAGGACGGACGGCATAGGCGGAACTCGATGTCGCCCCACTCTCTCTCCCACCGCGTCGCATCCATTCGTTGCGGACGTACTCAGCCACCTTCGGGTACTTCAGCTCATCGGCGGACCAGCCGCCTACGACGGTGATCATGGGACTCCAACTGTCCGGCAAGGCCAGGAGGAGGATCATGGCTTGCAGCTGAGGGTCGACCTTCCATCCGGTGGCTACACACTCGGCCGTGAGGGACTCAATCTGCTGCAGGATCTCCATGATGTCGTCGCCTTCGTTGGCTCGGAGGGTGACGAGCTGGTTAGCGAGGTTGATGGACTGGTAAATGGTGCAGAGTTTCTTCCAGGCCTCCGCAGCCTCCGTGCATCCTTGAATGAGGGAGCGCTGCGTCGGAGCAAGCGCATACACCAACAGAGCAAGCGCCTTCTTGTTGCGCTTCTTGTACGCTTCCACTTCCTCCGGCGTCGCGGTATCCGGAGGGGCAGTTTCTTCACCCTTGACCAGCTCAAGCAGGCCCTTGTCATCAAGGAAGACCTCAAACTCCCACCTCCAAAGGTGGAAGCCAAGCCCATCAAACTTGAAGACGCCGATGCTCTCTTGCTCGGTCGGTGCCATGGCGCGCGGCGGTAGCGTGAACATTGTAGAGCTAGGGTCCTTCTAGGCACGTGGGCCCATAACCCTTTGTTGGCTCTAGTGGGTGTGGAGGCACCCTCAAGGATGCCTAGCTCTTGCTGGATCACGCTACCAAGGTTTGGGGCAGCCAAGGGACACCAATGGTGAAGAGTGTGGAGCACAAGGATCACGGATATGAGTGGGCAGAACACGTCGTATTCAGTAGAACTGAACCCAAACACGATTTTGTTACTTAGCATAGTGAGATTACATCTGATCCTTATAGCCTGTGATCCAAGCTTTCCAACGCATCCAAGAACGCCCAAAACTGAGCAGTAGAGCCCCTGCTACGGCCGTCGAAGTAACCCTTGGTGGAGCCGCCCACCTTGCCTTGCACGCTAGGCAACGGGAGGCGCTTCGACGATGACCCGTCGAAGCGCCTTTACTCGCCCAGAAGTCAAGGAGAAGTTCATCCTCGTCAAGGAGGTCCTTATGGTTACCTCATTCATGCCCCGGGTGCATTTGGAGGCCATTAGGAATGAACTCGGATCCCTGGTGGTGGAATATCCCGCCACCCATGGCGGGTACCAGATTCCACCCACCCAACACCCGTTTTTCGGGCTAGGCTAACTTTCTGAATACTCACTCAAATCGAGCGATTCAAATCTAGATCCTGCATGGAAAAATCCAAGGAATCCAAATCTCAAGTTAGATAAGGTGTTCGACCACTCCTCAGAAGTCGAACCAGGGAGTACACTCAACGGCACTCATGGCAAGGGGCACATCATGTCAACAGGAACCACTCGCACCCACTCACTACCACGCGCAACCACTCGCAACCACTCGCAACCACTCGCAACCATTGCCAACCACTTGCAACCAATCGCAATCACTTGCAACCACTCGCAACCACTCGTAACCACTCGCAACAACTCACAACCACTCACAACCACTCGCAACCACTCGCAACCACTCGCAACCACTTGCAACCACT
>SZWC01002522.1:195133-210497 GCA_023375785.1 Penium margaritaceum | reverse complement strand
CTCGCAACCACCCGCAACCACTCGCAACCACTCGCAACCACTCGCAACCACTTGCAACCACTCGCAACCAATTGCAACCACTCGCAACCACTCACAACCACTCGCAACCACTGGCAACCACTCGCAACTACTCGTAACCACTTGCAACCACTCGCAATCACTCGCAACCACTCGCAACCACTCATAACCAGTCGCAACCAGTCGCAACCACTCGCAACCATACGCAACCACTGGCGACCACTTGCAATCACTTGCAACCACTCGCAACCACACAAACCCACTCGCAACCACTCGCAAGCCCTTGCAACCACTCGCAACCACTCGCAACCACTCGCAATCACTCGCAACCACTCGCAACCACTCGCAACCACTCGCAACCACTCGCAACCACTCATAATTGTCGGAATATCCTCAAGAAACAGACTCAGTGCAGAAGTACAGTCCGAGGAAATCCCTTCTCAATAACGGTTCAGGTCCCGCCACCGAACCACCTTGACCAACGGGCCTCTGATCGCTCGACCGTTCGGACCCCACTGTCAAGTTTTCCCCTAATAACGTGACACCTGTCACTCGCGTCCGGCTAGCGAAAAGAAGCCGTTAGATAGTACTCTTTGTCCTGTTCTGACCTTTAATACCGAGGATGTTCATTCCCTCAAGTTAACCAGAACAGTTCTGCTCATCCTGTTCCCCCTTTGGTTCCGCGGCTTCGCCGCCGTGTCTTCGCTCTGCCCATCCTTCGCACCTTCTGTCTTCGCCAACTCTCAACGCTTCGCTCCGTCACTCTCATTCCTTCGCTCAGCTCTCACTCTCCGTCAGCACTCTCTCTCACATCAACCTGTCTATCTGTGCTACCTTGCATCTCAGCCCTCATCAGCTCCCGCGACTAACTCCTCGAACCGCTCTCGCTCACGTCACTCCGCTGACGTACATCTGCATGTTCCGCTGCTTCTGCTTGCTTCTGCTACCATCATTCCCATGCTTGCATTCTTCTAACATGGTATCAGAGCTTCTGGCAACATCACCTGGAGATCAGTGACTGCGTCATCGCTCGGCCGCCGTCCCCGCTCCATCGCTTCTGCTCTATCGCCGCTGCCGCCGCTTCGCGCCTCTTCGCTTCATCCGCAGCTGACATCAGCAGCTCTGCCTGACGAGTTTCTCACGCCGAAGAAGCGCCTCGTCAACCTAAGAGGGCCCTGCGCCCATTTCCGCGCCAACTGTGGAACAAGCCATCACTCTCCTGGTATCAGCTGCTGTCCCTGCCTGCTGCCTGACTTCCTCTATCGCAATCAACCTTCTTCAGCTGAAAGGATATCGGACACCACCAGTCTTCCTGCTCCCACTTCCGAGCCAACTGGGGAACAAGCCGTCACTCTCCTGAAGGCTGAAGAATATCAGTTGTGTCGCTCTGCCTCTCTACCGCATCGGCTCCACCTGCCGCGCCGCACCTCACCTCCGCTCTCTCCACTCGCGTCGCTCTCTGCATCCCGTCATCTCCATCATCATCAGCCCTCAGCCTTCGTCTCCATTTGCCTCCATCACTCCTCCTCCTCCTTGCCCAAATTTCATCAGCCGCCCGTTCCTGCCTCATCTCTGCCTCGTCGTCATCAGCTTCATCCGTGTCGCCTCCGCACCGCCTTCTCCTCATCGTCAACATCCTCCGCGTCGCCATCTATCATCAGCATCAGCATCATCAGCATCGTCTTATCGCGCACGTGGTTTCGCCCCTGCGCCCACTCATCAAATCAATCGTTTCCTCCGCTTCCGCAAATCGCTTCCATCTCGGCACAAGGATCCGCCCGGTCATATCGCCTTTTCCGCGACGACCTGCACCCACGCCAAATCTTTCCGCAGCGCATGTGGTTCCGCCCCTGCGCCCACTCATCTATCAATCGTTTCTTCAGTTTCCATCATCAATCCGGCACCAGGATCCGCCCGGTCGCATCGCCCTTTCCGCGACGACCTGCGACCACGCCGAAAACTTCGCAGCGCACGTGGTTTTGCCCCTGCGCCCACTCATCCATCAATCACTTCCTCCGTTCTCGCAAATCGTTCTCAGCTCGGCACAAGGACCCGCTCGGCCACATCGCTCAAATCGCGACAACCCGCGCCCATGCCAAAACCTCCATCAGTGCACGCGGTTCGTCCCTGCGCCCACTCTATCATCATCAGCCTCAGAATCATCAGCAATCATCAGCATCCGCAAAATCCCATCAGCGCACGTGATCTGCCCCTGCGCCCACTTCATCATCCATCATTCCTTCGCCATCATCCGCCTCCATCACTCACTCGGCACACGGATCCGCTCGGTCGCATCTTCCCACGACGACCTGCGCCCTCGCCAAAACTTCGTCTCGCACACACAGTTTTCCCTTGCACTGACCCCATCATCATCACCTCCCACTCCAGCAGTCGTCATCAGCACCCGTGAACGGCACAAACTGGCTGCCAGTTTCCACAGCAGCTTGTATCCACGCCTGAAGCAGATCCCTCACAAGCACATTGGCGCCCGCCATCCCTCTGTTGCATCCTGCTAACCTACTTCAACTTGTGTGCCTGGTCTCACCTTTTCGCTCGCTCCTACACTGCCCTGTCATCATCATCCTCAAAAGGCTTCAAATCCTTTCCTGCGTCACCCTGTCGCAAATGGCGGCCAGGGAAGGATCAACCTCCAGGCGACGACGTCTTTGGTGGAGGCATGGAAAACCCATCAACCAAGGAACAGCCGAACTCGCTCACAGAATTCCCATCCTCCACTTCAACGATGCAGGCGAAGTCAACTATGATGAATGGCTTGCTGCACTTGAACTACATGCAGATGTGAGCTTCGGCACCCTTGAACTCTGGGACATCCTCAGCAAACAACGAGATTACTTCCACGTTGACTTCTCCACTCTCAACATTCGGCAATACTGGAGTTACTACTTCCTTGCCGAGTATCAAGCCCTGGTCATCTTGTACCTCACCACCGACCGTCCATTCCACTCCATTCTTCAGGCCTATGATCCTTGCTCAAGTGACATCTCCAGTCTCATGAGCAACATACGTCGTGCATGCAGACTGCGACGAGGACATCGGTGGAGAATTAGTCAACCTGAAAGAATCACCGTGGAAGACCTCTCTGAGATCCCAGACGTGCCTCCTCTCCACCTTCTACCCAGTCCACCCACATCCTCATCTCGCTGAAAGCAGAAGTGGTGGTACTGTCTCTAACCCTGGACATACAATATGCCACGAGTCAGCTTCAAAGGGGGGTGTCGGAATATCCTCAAGAAACAGACTAAGTGCAGAAGTATAGTCCGAGGAAATCCCTTCTCAATAACGGTTCAGGTCCCGCCACCGAACCACCTTGACCAACGGGCCTCTGATCGCTCGACCGTTCGGACCCCACTGTCAAGTTTTCCCCTAATAACGTGACACCTGTCACTCGCGTCCGGCTAGTGAAAAGAAGCCGTTAGATAGTACTCTTTGTCCTGTTCTGACCTTTAATACCAAGGATGTTCATTCCCTCGAGTTAACCAGAACAGTTCTGCTCATCCTGTTCCCCCTTTGGTTCCGCGGCTTTGCCGCCGTGTCTTCGCTCTGCCCATCCTTCGCACCTTCTGTCTTCGCCAACTCTCAACGCTTCGCTCCGTCACTCTCGTTCCTTCGCTCAGCTCTCACTCTCCGTCAGCACTCTCTCTCACATCAACCTGTCTACATGCGCTACCTCGCATCTCAGCCCTCATCAGCTCCCGCGACTAACTCCTCAAACCGCTCTCGCTCACGTCACTCCGCTGACGTACATCTGCATGTTCCGCTGCTTCTGCTTGCTTCTGCTACCATCATTCCCATGCTTGCATTCTTCTGACAATAATCACTCGCAACCACTCACAACCACTTGCAACTACTCGCAACCACTGGCAACCACTCGCAACCACTCGTAACCACTCGCAACCACGCGCAACCACTCGCAACCAATCGCAACCACTCGCAACCACTCGCAACTACTCGCAACCACTCGCAACCACTTGCGACCACTCGCAACCACTCGCAACCACTCGCAACCACTCGTAACCACTCGCAACCACGCGCAACCACTCGCAACCACTCGTAACCACTCGCAACCACGCGCAACCACTCGCAACCACTCGTAACCACTCGCAACCACGCGCAACCACTCGCAACCACTCGTAACCACTCGCAACCACGCGCAACCACTCGCAACCACTCGTAACCACTCGCAACCACGCGCAACCACTCGCAACCACTCGTAACCACTCGCAACCACGCGCAACCACTCGCAACCACTCGTAACCACTCGCAACCACGCGCAACCACTCGCAACCACTCGTAACCACTCGCAACCACGCGCAACCACTCGCAACCACTCGTAACCACTCGCAACCACGCGCAACCACTCGCAACCACTCGTAACCACTCGCAACCACGCGCAACCACTCGCAACCACTCGTAACCACTCGCAACCACGCGCAACCACTCGCAACCACTCGTAACCACTCGCAACCACGCGCAACCACTCGCAACCACTCGTAACCACTCGCAACCACGCGCAACCACTCGCAACCACTCGTAACCACTCGCAACCACGCGCAACCACTCGCAACCACTCGTAACCACTCGCAACCACGCGCAACCACTCGCAACCACTCGTAACCACTCGCAACCACGCGCAACCACTCGCAACCACTCGTAACCACTCGCAACCACGCGCAACCACTCGCAACCACTCGTAACCACTCGCAACCACGCGCAACCACTCGCAACCACTCGTAACCACTTACAACCACTCGCAACCACTCGCAACCACTTCCGACCACTCGTAACCACTCGCAACTACTCGCAACCACTCGCAACCACTTGCAACCATTTGCAACCACTCGTAACCACTCGGAACCACTCGCAACCACTCGCAACCACTCGCAACCACTCGCAACAACTTGCAACCACTTTCAACCACTAGCAACCACTCGCAACCACTTGCAACCACTCGGAACCACTCGCAACCACTAGCAACAACTCGCAACCACTCGCAACCAATAGCGACCACTCGCAACCACTTGCAACCACTTGCAACCACTTGCAACCACTTGTAACAACACGCAACTACTTGCAAGCACTTGCAACCACTAACAAGCAATCTCAGCCACTCGCAACCACTCGCAACCATTTGCAACAACTTGCATCCACTCGCAACACCTTGCAACCACTCGCAACAACTCGCAGCCACTTACAACCACTCACAACCACTTGCAACCACTCGCAACCACTCGCAACCACTAGCATCCACTCACAACCATTCACAACCATATGCAAGCACTTGAAACCACTCGCAACCACTCACAACCACTCACAACCACTTGCAACCACTCATAACCACTCACACCCACATGCAACCACTCACAACCACTCGCAGCCACTTGCAACTACTCACAACCACTCGCAACTAGTTGCAACCACTTGCAACCAATTGCAACCACTTGCAACCACTCGCAAACCACTCGCAACCACTCGCAACCAATCGCAACCACTCGCAAACAACTCACAACCACTCGCAACCACTCGCAACCCCTCGCAACCACTCGCAACCACTCGCAACCACTTCCGACCACTCGTAACCACTCGCAACTACTCGCAACCACTCGCAACCACTTGCAACCATTTGCAACCACTCGTAACCACTCGGAACCACTCGCAACCACTCGCAACCACTTCCGACCACTCGTAACCACTCGCAACTACTCGCAACCACTCGCAACCACTTGCAACCATTTGCAACCACTCGTAACCACTCGGAACCACTCGCAACCACTCGCAACCACTTCCGACCACTCGTAACCACTCGCAACTACTCGCAACCACTCGCAACCACTTGCAACCATTTGCAACCACTCGTAACCACTCGGAACCACTCGCAACCACTCGCAACCACTTCCGACCACTCGTAACCACTCGCAACTACTCGCAACCACTCGCAACCACTTGCAACCATTTGCAACCACTCGTAACCACTCGGAACCACTCGCAACCACTCGCAACCACTTCCGACCACTCGTAACCACTCGCAACTACTCGCAACCACTCGCAACCACTTGCAACCATTTGCAACCACTCGTAACCACTCGGAACCACTCGCAACCACTCGCAACCACTTCCGACCACTCGTAACCACTCGCAACTACTCGCAACCACTCGCAACCACTTGCAACCATTTGCAACCACTCGTAACCACTCGGAACCACTCGCAACCACTCGCAACCACTTCCGACCACTCGTAACCACTCGCAACTACTCGCAACCACTCGCAACCACTTGCAACCATTTGCAACCACTCGTAACCACTCGGAACCACTCGCAACCACTCGCAACCACTTCCGACCACTCGTAACCACTCGCAACTACTCGCAACCACTCGCAACCACTTGCAACCATTTGCAACCACTCGTAACCACTCGGAACCACTCGCAACCACTCGCAACCACTTCCGACCACTCGTAACCACTCGCAACTACTCGCAACCACTCGCAACCACTTGCAACCATTTGCAACCACTCGTAACCACTCGGAACCACTCGCAACCACTCGCAACCACTTCCGACCACTCGTAACCACTCGCAACTACTCGCAACCACTCGCAACCACTTGCAACCATTTGCAACCACTCGTAACCACTCGGAACCACTCGCAACCACTCGCAACCACTTCCGACCACTCGTAACCACTCGCAACTACTCGCAACCACTCGCAACCACTTGCAACCATTTGCAACCACTCGTAACCACTCGGAACCACTCGCAACCACTCGCAACCACTTCCGACCACTCGTAACCACTCGCAACTACTCGCAACCACTCGCAACCACTTGCAACCATTTGCAACCACTCGTAACCACTCGGAACCACTCGCAACCACTCGCAACCACTTCCGACCACTCGTAACCACTCGCAACTACTCGCAACCACTCGCAACCACTTGCAACCATTTGCAACCACTCGTAACCACTCGGAACCACTCGCAACCACTCGCAACCACTTCCGACCACTCGTAACCACTCGCAACTACTCGCAACCACTCGCAACCACTTGCAACCATTTGCAACCACTCGTAACCACTCGGAACCACTCGCAACCACTCGCAACCACTTCCGACCACTCGTAACCACTCGCAACTACTCGCAACCACTCGCAACCACTTGCAACCATTTGCAACCACTCGTAACCACTCGGAACCACTCGCAACCACTCGCAACCACTTCCGACCACTCGTAACCACTCGCAACTACTCGCAACCACTCGCAACCACTTGCAACCATTTGCAACCACTCGTAACCACTCGGAACCACTCGCAACCACTCGCAACCACTTCCGACCACTCGTAACCACTCGCAACTACTCGCAACCACTCGCAACCACTTGCAACCATTTGCAACCACTCGTAACCACTCGGAACCACTCGCAACCACTCGCAACCACTTCCGACCACTCGTAACCACTCGCAACTACTCGCAACCACTCGCAACCACTTGCAACCATTTGCAACCACTCGTAACCACTCGGAACCACTCGCAACCACTCGCAACCACTTCCGACCACTCGTAACCACTCGCAACTACTCGCAACCACTCGCAACCACTTGCAACCATTTGCAACCACTCGTAACCACTCGGAACCACTCGCAACCACTCGCAACCACTTCCGACCACTCGTAACCACTCGCAACTACTCGCAACCACTCGCAACCACTTGCAACCATTTGCAACCACTCGTAACCACTCGGAACCACTCGCAACCACTCGCAACCACTTCCGACCACTCGTAACCACTCGCAACTACTCGCAACCACTCGCAACCACTTGCAACCATTTGCAACCACTCGTAACCACTCGGAACCACTCGCAACCACTCGCAACCACTTCCGACCACTCGTAACCACTCGCAACTACTCGCAACCACTCGCAACCACTTGCAACCAGTCGCAACCACTTGCAACCACTTGCAACCACTCGCAACCACTAGCAACCGCTCGCAACCAATTGCAACCAGTCGAAACCACTCGCAACCACTACCAACAATTCGCAACCACTCGCAACCACTAGCGACCACTCGCAACCACTGGCAATCATTTACAACCACTCACAACCAATCATAACCACTTGCAACCACTTGCAAGTACTGGAAACCACTTGCAAGCACTCGCGGCGACTTGCAACCACTCGCAACCATTCGCAACCACTTGCAACCACTCACAACAACTTGCAACCACTCGCAACAACTTTCAACCACTCACAACCACTTGCAACCACTCGCAACCACTCGCAACCACTCGCATCCACTCACAACCACTCACAACCACTTGCAAGCACTTGCAACCACTCGCAACCAATCACAACCACTCACAGCCACTTGCAACCACTCATAACCACTCGCAACTTCTTGTGACCACTCGCAACCACTTGCAACCACATACTGTTAGAAGAATGCAATGATTGGGAATGCCAAGAGCAGAAGCAATTAGAAGTAATGGATCGTGCATGCAGTTGAGGGTAGAGTAGCGGAAGCAGAAAGATGATTGCAGTCTCAGAGCCTCGAGAGAGGTGAAGCGCTAGGACTCCAAGGTAGACAGGAGAAGAGGAGATCGGCGCGATTGATGTGATGAGGTAGGGCAAAGGATCAAAGGTGACGAAGCGAAGAGTTGTAAGGAGAGAATAGTGGGCGAAAGCAATGGAGGCGAGGAGAGAGGCAGAGCAAGAACACGGCGGCAAAACCGCGGAAACAAAGGGAACAGAATGAACGGAACTGTTCTGGTTAAAACTAGGAGGGAATGAACATCCTCCTTATATAAAGGACAGAACAAAGACAAAAGAAGATACAATCGCTTCTTGCGCACTAGCCGGACGTGCTTGCCGTCGGACCGCTTATTAGGGGAGTACTCGGTATCGTGCCGTTGGTCGGTTCTCACCGTCAACGGTTCGCGTGTGATAGGACCGAGGTGGTTCATACAGAGGCTTGAACCGTTATTGAGAGCTCAGAATATCCGAGGGACGGGAGCGGAGAAGAGGTGTAGTCTGGCTAGTGCCGGGGTCAGAGTCCTTCTTCCTTCTCCAAATATGAGGAGTCACCTTGACGGAGGCGCTTGATTCTGACACCCCCCGTGGCTTCGTCAAGGTGACAGGGAGAGAGAGCTCGTTTGGAGAGGAGTTGTTCAGTCTTGACACCGGGTTGGCCAGCACAGCACGGCTTTGAGCAGTACCGGTAGTGCACAAAGCCCTTGAGGCGGGGGCTGCTTGGGAGCAGCGGAGGTGGTATGATTGGGTCTATCAGAGGACAGAGGCATGCTTGGAGAAGCTCAGTCCACATCTGATACATGTTGCCAGGGTAATCATTGATGTATGGATGAAAGTCTATGTTTGCGATGAGGCATAGAGACCTTCTGAGGGACTGCTCCATCTGTGGACTTGGTGTAGTTGAGCTGCTGGATGGAGGCTGAAGGGCGGCGACAACAGATTATCCTTGTACGTAGATAGGAGAATACATGGTGAGGAAGTCTCTTGACCACTGGAAGCTGTTGGTCTGTGCTCTTTTGGACGAGTAGAATTGGAGAATAGGCAGTGTGACGAGGAAGTTCTCTAGGAACACGTCGTAGTTGAGTGGTCCAAGGCTTCAAGCAAGAGAGTTGGAGAAGATAGTTTGTTCTTGTCTTGGTGGGAATCTGACAAGACAAGCTTTCTTATCAGTCATGATGGGGAGGTAGAGCGAGGTTCAGTGCTCTGCGAGGTCCTGGGATGTTGGAGGAGGGGCAGATGGGGCTGCTTGTTAAGACGAGTGAGGAATGGTGATGGAAGGAGAGGTTCTGAAGACAGAGCTGAGTCGCGTGTGGTGAGGAAGCTTCGGTGTGGGTACAGGTCATTGCAGGATGGGCGATAAGATTGGACGAGTCTTTCGTGCTGAGCGAACGATGGAGACGGATGATGAAGGAGAAAGGCGGAACGGCGGAGTGGGTGCAGGGGTGAGACCACGTGCACTGCGGAAGTTGGCGTGGGCACAGGTCGTCGCGTAACGGGCGATGCGACCGGGCAGACCCTTGTGCCGAGCGGAGAGTAATGCAGAATCAGACGATGGCGGAGGAACGATGGATGACGGAATGGGCGCAGGGGCAAGACCACGTGCGCTGCGAATGAGAGGAGTAGAGTGCGGCAAGGGGAAGGCGGATGCCAACGCGCCGCGAGAAATCTGCTTCCGGCCTGGGTGCAGGCTGCTGCTAAGCGTGCAACTAGAGCGTGCAGATCCTTGTGCTCGGCACAGATGTGGATGATGAGGAGGTGAAAGCTGCTAATATTGGAGTGGACGCAGGGGCGAGCCGCGTGCACTGCGAAAGGTTTCGGTGTGGGCGCAGGTCGTCGCAGAATGGGCGATGCGACCGGGCGGATCCTTGTGCCAAGCAGATGCTGCGGAAACGAAACGGGAGGAGGCGGAGGCAGCTGATGGCTGAGTGGACGCAGGGGCAGAACCACGTGCGCTACAGATGCTGATCATGCAGATTGGTGCAGAGGCAGCGCGAGTGATGATGACGACGGGCAGATTGAGAAAGGAAGATGAGGTTGTAATGAGGCTGGAGGCTGGGGTGGAAACAACGAGGCAACGGATGAAGGTGAGGATGATGCTGATGTGGAGAGAGAAAAAAGGAAGACTACTGGAGAGGAGGAGCGCGTAACAGAAGCAGACAGGAGGAGTTGCGGCAGGCAGGGACTGGCGGCACGGTAGGACGGGCCGAGGATGCCAACCAATTGCTCCGCTTCTAGAAAAGTGACGGCTTGTTCCCCAGTTGGCCCGAGACCGACACGCAGGAAGACTGGTGGTGTCTGATGTCCTGGTTGCTGGAGGAAGTTGGTTGCAGCAGAGGGAGTCATGCGGCGGGCAGAGACACTGGTCCGTTGATGTCAGGAGAGTGACGGCTTGTTCCCCAGTTGGCTCGCAGAGGGAGCAGGAAGACTGAAGGTATGCGATGTCCTGACGGCGGAAGTCACGCAGCTACTGCTGACGATGCGAGAAGGCGGCGCAAGGACGCGGCTCGAGAGGAAGAATGCAGAGGAGCCGAGGAGGTTGGGGCTGATAAAGCAGAGGTGGCTGATGAGAGAAGGTGAGGAAGGCGAAGCCACTTGCGGCGGTTGAGGTGATGAGAGGTAGCAGATTGCTGACGACAGGAAGCTTCTTGGAAGTTGGCAGCAGGTGGCGGCTCGGGAGCTGCTTGCAGCTGTTGTACACGGCGAGTCACCGGTTGTTGGCCACAGGCGCGAGATGGGTGCAGGGCTTTAGGATGACGAGTCATTACGTCAGTGCGAGGGAGACTCCAAGCGTTGCTGCTGATGTCAGGTAGCGTTGAAGCGGGGAGACGCCGAGGGACGGTGGCGGCGAAGGAGAAGTACAGAGCTGAGAAGTGAAGCAGTGGTGGCAGTAGAGCGACGACTCGGTCACGGGGCACCAGGTGATGTCTCCTGATGCTCTGATACCATGTCAAAAGAATGCAATGACTGGGAACGCCAAGAGGAGAAGCAGGTAGAAGCAATGGATCGTGCACGCAGTTGAGGGCAGAGTAGCGGAAGCAGAAAGATGATTGCAGGCCCAAGGAGTTAGTCTCAGAGCCTCGAGAGAGGTGAAGCGCTAGGACTCCAAGGTAGACAAGAGGAGACGAGATCGGCGCGAGTGATGTGATGAGGTAGGGCGAAGGATCGAAGGTGACGAAGCGAAGAGTTGCCAGGAGATAATAGTGGGCGAAAGCAATGGAGGCGCGGAGAGAGGCAGTGCGAGAACACGGTGGCGAAGCCGCGGAACCAAAGGGAACAGAATGAATGGAACTGTTCTGGTTAAAACTAGGAGGGAATGAACATCCTCCTTATATAAAGGACAGAAAAATGACAAAACAAGATAGAACGGCTTCTTGTGCTCTAGCCAGACGTGCTTGCGGTCGGGCCGCTTATTAGGGGATTACTTGGTATCGTGCCGTTGGTCGGTTCTCACCGTCAACGGTTTGTGTGTGATAGGACCGAGGTGGTTCATACTGAGGCTTGAACCGTTATTGAGAGCTCAGAATATCCGAGGGAAAGGAGCAGGGAAGAGGTGTAGTCTGGCTAGTGCCCGGGTCTGAGTCCTTATTCCTTCTCCGAAGATGAGGAGTGAGCTTGATAGAGGCGCTTGATTCTGATACACACAACCACTCACAACCACTCACAACCACTCGCAACTACTCGCAACCCCTCGCAACCACTGGCAACCACTCACAACCACTCGCAACCACACAAAACCACTCACAACCACTTGCAACCACTTGCAACCACTCGCAACCACTCGCAACCACTCGCAACCACCCGCAACCACTCGCAACACTCGCAACCACTCGCAACCACTCGCAACCACTCGTAATCACTCGTAACCACTCGCAACCACTTGCAACCACTCGCAACCACTCGCAACCACTCGCAACGACTCGCAACGACTCGCAACCACTCCCAACCACTCGCAACCACTCGCAACCACTGGTAACATCTCGCAACCACTCGCAACCACTCGCAACCACTCGCAACGACTCGCAACGACTCGCAACCACTCCCAACCACTCGCAACCACTCGCAACCACTGGTAACATCTCGCAACCACTCGCAACCACTCGCAACCACTCGCAACGACTCGCAACGACTCGCAACCACTCCCAACCACTCGCAACCACTCGCAACCACTGGTAACATCTCGCAACCACTCGCAACCACTCGCAACCACTCGCAACGACTCGCAACGACTCGCAACCACTCCCAACCACTCGCAACCACTCGCAACCACTGGTAACATCTCGCAACCACTCGCAACCACTCGCAACCACTCGCAACGACTCGCAACGACTCGCAACCACTCCCAACCACTCGCAACCACTCGCAACCACTGGTAACATCTCGCAACCACTCGCAACCACTCGCAACCACTCGCAACGACTCGCAACGACTCGCAACCACTCCCAACCACTCGCAACCACTCGCAACCACTGGTAACATCTCGCAACCACTCGCAACCACTCGCAACCACTCGCAACGACTCGCAACGACTCGCAACCACTCCCAACCACTCGCAACCACTCGCAACCACTGGTAACATCTCGCAACCACTCGCAACCACTCGCAACCACTCGCAACGACTCGCAACGACTCGCAACCACTCCCAACCACTCGCAACCACTCGCAACCACTGGTAACATCTCGCAACCACTCGCAACCACTCGCAACCACTCGCAACGACTCGCAACGACTCGCAACCACTCCCAACCACTCGCAACCACTCGCAACCACTGGTAACATCTCGCAACCACTCGCAACCACTCGCAACCACTCGCAACGACTCGCAACGACTCGCAACCACTCCCAACCACTCGCAACCACTCGCAACCACTGGTAACATCTCGCAACCACTCGCAACCACTCGCAACCACTCGCAACGACTCGCAACGACTCGCAACCACTCCCAACCACTCGCAACCACTCGCAACCACTGGTAACATCTCGCAACCACTCGCAACCACTCGCAACCACTCGCAACGACTCGCAACGACTCGCAACCACTCCCAACCACTCGCAACCACTCGCAACCACTGGTAACATCTCGCAACCACTCGCAACCACTCGCAACCACTCGCAACGACTCGCAACGACTCGCAACCACTCCCAACCACTCGCAACCACTCGCAACCACTGGTAACATCTCGCAACCACTCGCAACCACTCGCAACCACTCGCAACGACTCGCAACGACTCGCAACCACTCCCAACCACTCGCAACCACTCGCAACCACTGGTAACATCTCGCAACCACTCGCAACCACTCGCAACCACTCACAACCACTCACAATAACTTGCACCCACTAGCAACCACTCGCAACCACTCGCTACCACTCACAACCATTCGCAACCACTCGCAACCACTTGCAACCACTCGCAACCACTGGCAAGAACTTGCAACCACATGCAAGAACACGTAACCACTTGTAAGCACTCGCAACCAATCGCAACCACTTTCAAGCACTCGCAAACACTCGCAACCACTCGCAACCACTCGTAACCAATCACAACCACTTGCAACCACTCACAACCACTCGCAACCACTCGCTTGAGTTGTCTTGGCCTTGATCCGATCGTCTTGGCCTTGCTCCAGTTGTCTTGTGCTTACTCCAGTTGTCTTGGGCATTTTCCGGTTGTCTTGGGCTTGCTCCAGCTTTCTTGGCCTTGCTCCAGTTGTCTTGGGCTTGCTCCAGTTGTCTTGGGCTTGCTCCAGTTGTCTTGGACTTGCTCCAGTTGTCTTGGGCTTGTTGCAGTTGTCTTGGCCTTGCTTTCAGTTGTCTTGGACTGGTTCCAGTTGTCTTGGCCTTACTCTACTTGTCTTGGGCTTGCTCTAGTTGTCTTGGCATTGCTCAAAATATCTTGGCCTTGATCCAGTTTTCTTGGCCTTGCTCCAGTTGTCTTGTGCGTCCTCCAGTTGTCTTGGGCTTTTTCCAGTTGTCTTGGGCTTGCTCCAGTTGTCTTGGCCTTGCTCCAGTTGTCTTGGGCTTGCTCCAGTTCTCTTGGTCTTCCTCCAGTTGACTTGGGCTGTTGAAATAGTATGCACCTTGTCCACTGCCTAGCTGGCTAGCTACACATACAGACAAGGCATGCACTGCTCTGTGGAGTACGTCCCCTTGGTCTGTTTTGAGATGGGCCAGGAATGCACTGCCCATAATGGGTATGTCCCTCGTGGCTCATCATAGGAACCATACCTTTTTTGGCATGGTTGAATAGGCACCGGAGTCTCAGACGAGAGATCGCAGGTTCAAACCCCGCGACGGCCACATTTTGTTGTGGCCAAAACTTGGACAGGAAGCTTCTATGAAGCTTACTAAAAGCCTGGCTTGAGGATGACACTTGGCGGTCTAAGGACGCGCCAAGTAGGATTGTAGGTTGAGGTTGGCTCCAGTGGAGCCACTACAAGCAGAAGCTTTAGCAAAGCTCTGCAAGTATAAAAGCCTGTACCTTGCATGCATCCATTTACAGTTCTTGCCTTTGAGACTCCTCACAGAGTGTCCAACCAAAGGTAGACACTAAAGACCAACATGCGGACTTCGTGAGGTTGCAAACCAAACGAACCTAAAGTGTGGATCCCTCGTTCGAGGGTGATATGTTATCTTGGTTGCAATACCAAGAGCGGTTGGCGGCCTCCCATGTCGGGACCCGTTTTCTAGACCGTTGCTATCCGGCGCATTGACAAAGGGTTATGGGCCCACACTTCTGGTTCTAAGGCACGCTTCCAAGACCGACTAGCGCGTGGTCTTGCAGGGCGCACAGGTACAACAGGGACAC
>SZWC01002522.1:150678-174237 GCA_023375785.1 Penium margaritaceum | reverse complement strand
AGTGGTTGCAAGTGGTTGCGAGTGGTTGCGAGTGGTTGCATATGGTTGCGAGTGGTTACGTATCGTTGCGAGTGGTTGCTAGTGGTTGCGAGTAGTTGCGAGTGGTTGGGAGTGGGTGCGAGTGGTTGCGAGTGGTTGTGAGTGGTTGTGAGTGGTTGTAAGTGGCTGCGAGTGGTTGCGAGTGGTAGGGAGTGGTTGCGAGTGGTCGTGAGTGGTTGGGATTGTTAGTGAGTGGTTGCGAGTGGTTGCGAGTGGCTGCGAAGGGTTGAGAGTGGTTGCAAGTGGTTGCGAGTAGTTGCGCATGGATGCAAGTGGTTGCAAGTGGTTGCGCGTGGTTACAAGTGATTGTGAGTGGTTTCAAGTGGTTGCAAATGGTTGTGAGTGGTTGCGAGTGGTTCCGAGTGGTTGCAATTGGTTGCGAGTGCTTGCGAGTGGTTACAAGTGGTTGCAAGTGGTTGCGCATGGTTGCAAGTGGTTGCGAAGATTGCGAGTGGTTGTGAGTGGTTGTGAGTGGTTGCAAGTGGCTGCTAGTGGTTGCAAATGTTTGCGAGTGGTTGCGAGTGGTTGCGAGTGGCTGCGAGTGGTTGCGAGTGGTTGCAAGTGGTTGTGAGTGGTTGTGGGTGGTTGCAAGTGGTTGCATTTGGTTGGGAGTGGTTGCAAGTGGTTGCGAGTGGTTGCGAGTGGTTGCAAGTAGTTGCGAGTAGTTGCGATTAGTTGCGAGTGGTTGCAAGTGGTTTTGAGTGGTTGCGAGTCGTTGTGAGTGGTTGCGAGTGCTTGCAAGTGGTTGCGAGTGGTTGCGAGTGGTTACAAGTGGTTGCAAGTGGTTGCGAGTGGTTGCGAGTGGCTGCGATTGGTTGCGACTGGTTGTGAGTGGTTGCGAGTGGTTGCGAGTGGTTTCAAGTGGTTGCGAATGGTTGCAATGGTTGCGAGTGGTTGTGAGTGGTTGCGAGTGGTTGCGAGTGGTTGCAATTGGTTGCGAGTGCTTGCGAGTGGTTACAAGTGGTTGCAAGTGGTTGCGAGTGGTTGCGAGTGGTTGCAAGTGGTTGCAAGTGGTTGCGAGTGGTTGCGAGTGGTTGCAAGTCTGTTTGAGCGGTTGGAACCGGTTGCGAGCGGTAGTGAGTGGTTGTGAGTGGTTGCGATAGGTTGCAAGTGGTTGCGAGTGGTTGCGAGTGGTTGCAAGTCTGTTTGAGCGGTTGGAACCGGTTGCGAGCGGTAGTGAGTGGTTGTGAGTGGTTGCGATAGGTTGCAAGTGGTTGCGAGTGGTTGCGAGTGGTTGCAAGTCTGTTTGAGCGGTTGGAACCGGTTGCGAGCGGTAGTGAGTGGTTGTGAGTGGTTGCGATAGGTTGCAAGTGGTTGCGAGTGGTTGCGAGTGGTTGCAAGTCTGTTTGAGCGGTTGGAACCGGTTGCGAGCGGTAGTGAGTGGTTGTGAGTGGTTGCGATAGGTTGCAAGTGGTTGCGAGTGGTTGCGAGTGGTTGCAAGTCTGTTTGAGCGGTTGGAACCGGTTGCGAGCGGTAGTGAGTGGTTGTGAGTGGTTGCGATAGGTTGCAAGTGGTTGCGAGTGGTTGCGAGTGGTTGCAAGTCTGTTTGAGCGGTTGGAACCGGTTGCGAGCGGTAGTGAGTGGTT
The DNA here is from genome assembly GCA_023375785.1 of Penium margaritaceum. Classification (NCBI taxonomy): domain Eukaryota; kingdom Viridiplantae; phylum Streptophyta; class Zygnematophyceae; order Desmidiales; family Peniaceae; genus Penium; species Penium margaritaceum. The sequence goes on along the minus strand of SZWC01002522.1, from coordinate 172,612 downwards.
GTGAGTGGTTGCGATAGGTTGCAAGTGGTTGCGAGTGGTTGCGAGTGGTTGCAAGTCTGTTTGAGCGGTTGGAACCGGTTGCGAGCGGTAGTGAGTGGTTGTGAGTGGTTGCGATAGGTTGCAAGTGGTTGCGAGTGGTTGCGAGTGGTTGCAAGTCTGTTTGAGCGGTTGGAACCGGTTGCGAGCGGTAGTGAGTGGTTGTGAGTGGTTGCGATAGGTTGCAAGTGGTTGCGAGTGGTTGCGAGTGGTTGCAAGTCTGTTTGAGCGGTTGGAACCGGTTGCGAGCGGTAGTGAGTGGTTGTGAGTGGTTGCGATAGGTTGCAAGTGGTTGCGAGTGGTTGCGAGTGGTTGCAAGTCTGTTTGAGCGGTTGGAACCGGTTGCGAGCGGTAGTGAGTGGTTGTGAGTGGTTGCGATAGGTTGCAAGTGGTTGCGAGTGGTTGCGAGTGGTTGCAAGTCTGTTTGAGCGGTTGGAACCGGTTGCGAGCGGTAGTGAGTGGTTGTGAGTGGTTGCGATAGGTTGCAAGTGGTTGCGAGTGGTTGCGAGTGGTTGCAAGTCTGTTTGAGCGGTTGGAACCGGTTGCGAGCGGTAGTGAGTGGTTGTGAGTGGTTGCGATAGGTTGCAAGTGGTTGCGAGTGGTTGCGAGTGGTTGCAAGTCTGTTTGAGCGGTTGGAACCGGTTGCGAGCGGTAGTGAGTGGTTGTGAGTGGTTGCGATAGGTTGCAAGTGGTTGCGAGTGGTTGCGAGTGGTTGCAAGTCTGTTTGAGCGGTTGGAACCGGTTGCGAGCGGTAGTGAGTGGTTGTGAGTGGTTGCGATAGGTTGCAAGTGGTTGCGAGTGGTTGCGAGTGGTTGCAAGTCTGTTTGAGCGGTTGGAACCGGTTGCGAGCGGTAGTGAGTGGTTGTGAGTGGTTGCGATAGGTTGCAAGTGGTTGCGAGTGGTTGCGAGTGGTTGCAAGTCTGTTTGAGCGGTTGGAACCGGTTGCGAGCGGTAGTGAGTGGTTGTGAGTGGTTGCGATAGGTTGCAAGTGGTTGCGAGTGGTTGCGAGTGGTTGCAAGTCTGTTTGAGCGGTTGGAACCGGTTGCGAGCGGTAGTGAGTGGTTGTGAGTGGTTGCGATAGGTTGCAAGTGGTTGCGAGTGGTTGCGAGTGGTTGCAAGTCTGTTTGAGCGGTTGGAACCGGTTGCGAGCGGTAGTGAGTGGTTGTGAGTGGTTGCGATAGGTTGCAAGTGGTTGCGAGTGGTTGCGAGTGGTTGCAAGTCTGTTTGAGCGGTTGGAACCGGTTGCGAGCGGTAGTGAGTGGTTGTGAGTGGTTGCGATAGGTTGCAAGTGGTTGCGAGTGGTTGCGAGTGGTTGCAAGTCTGTTTGAGCGGTTGGAACCGGTTGCGAGCGGTAGTGAGTGGTTGTGAGTGGTTGCGATAGGTTGCAAGTGGTTGCGAGTGGTTGCGAGTGGTTGCAAGTCTGTTTGAGCGGTTGGAACCGGTTGCGAGCGGTAGTGAGTGGTTGTGAGTGGTTGCGATAGGTTGCAAGTGGTTGCGAGTGGTTGCGAGTGGTTGCAAGTCTGTTTGAGCGGTTGGAACCGGTTGCGAGCGGTAGTGAGTGGTTGTGAGTGGTTGCGATAGGTTGCAAGTGGTTGTGAGTGGTTGCGAGTGGTTTTGTGTTGGTGCGAGTGGTTGCTAGTGGTTGCGAGTGGTTGCGAGCGGTTGCGTATGGTTGCGAGTGGTTGCGAGTGGTTGCAAGTGGCTGCGAGTGGTTGCGAGTGGTTGCGAGTGATATCCAGTGGTTGCGAGTGGTTGCGAGTGGGTGCGAGTGGTTGTGAGTGGTTGCGAGTGGTTGCAAGTGGCTGCCAGTGGTTGCGAGTGGTAGCAAGTGGTTGCGAGTGGTCGTGAGTGGTTGCTAGTGGTTGCGAGTAATTGCGAGTGGTTGCGAGTGGTTGCAAGTGGTTGCGAATGGTTGCGAGTGGTGCAAGTGGTTGCGAGTGGTTGCACATGGATGCAAGTGGTTGCAAGTGGTTGCGCATGGTCACAAGTGGTTGCGAGTGGTTTCGAGTGGTTGCAAGTGGTTGCAATGGTTGCGAGTGGTTGTCAGTGGTTGCGAGTGGTTGCAAGTGGTTGCAATTGGTTGCAAGTGCTTGCAAGTGGTTACAAGTGGTTGCAAGTGGTTGCGCGTGGTTGCAAGTGCTTGCAAAGGTTGCGAGTGGTTGTGAGTGGTTGCAAGTGGTTGCAAGTGGCTGCAAGTGATTGCAAGTGTTTGCGAGTGGTTGCAAGTGGTTGCGGGTGGTTGCAAGTGGTTACGAGTGGCTGCGAGTGGTTGCGAGTGGTTGCGAGTGGTTGCAAGTGGTTGCGAGTGGTTGCAAGTGGTTGCAAGTGGTTGCGAGTGGTTGCGAGTGGTTGTGAGTGATTATGAGTGATTCCCAGTGGTTGCAAGTGGTTGCCAGTGGTTGCGAGTGGTTGTGAGTGGTTGCGAGTGGTTGCGAGTGGTTGTGAGTTATTGCGAGGTGTTGCGAGTTGTTGCGTGTGGTTGTGAATGGTTGCGAGTAGTTGCAATGATTGCGAGTGGTTGTGTTTGGTTGCAAGTGGTTGCAAGTGGTTGCGAGGGGTTGCGAGTGGTTTCGAGTGGTTGGGAGTGGTTGCAAGTAGTCGTGAGTGGTTGCGAGTGGTTGCCAATGGTTGGGAGTGGTCGCCAGTGGTTGCGAGTGGTTGTGAGTGGTTGCACGTTGTTGCGAGTGGTTGCGAGCGGTTGTGAGTGGTTGTGAGTGGTTACGAGTGGTTGCAAGTGGTTACGAATGGTTGCGAGTGGTTGCGAGTGGTTGCGAGCAGTTGCAAGTGGTTGCAAGTGGTTGCAAGTGGTTGCAAGTGGTTGCAAGTGGTTGCAAGTGGTTGCGAGAGGTTGTGAGTGGTTTTGTGTGGTTGCAAATGGTTTCGAGTTGTTGCAAGTGGTTGCGAGTGGTTGAGTATGGTTGCGAGTGGTTGCGAGTGGTTGCGAGTGGTTGCGAGTGGTTGAAAATGGTTCCGAGTGGTTGCGAGTGGTTACGAGTGGTTACGAGTGGTTGCGAGTGGTTGCGAGTGGTTGAAAGTGGTTCCGAGTGGTTGCGAGTGGTTGCGAGTGGTTGAAAGTGGTTCCGAGTGGTTGCGAGTGGTTGCGAGTGGTTGAAAGTGGTTCCGAGTGGTTGCGAGTGGTTGCGAGTGGTTGAAAGTGGTTCCGAGTGGTTGCGAGTGGTTGCGAGTGGTTGAAAGTGGTTCCGAGTGGTTGCGAGTGGTTGCGAGTGGTTGAAAGTGGTTCCGAGTGGTTGCGAGTGGTTGCGAGTGGTTGAAAGTGGTTCCGAGTGGTTGCGAGTGGTTGCGAGTGGTTGAAAGTGGTTCCGAGTGGTTGCGAGTGGTTGCGAGTGGTTGAAAGTGGTTCCGAGTGGTTGCGAGTGGTTGCGAGTGGTTGAAAGTGGTTCCGAGTGGTTGCGAGTGGTTGCGAGTGGTTGAAAGTGGTTCCGAGTGGTTGCGAGTGGTTGCGAGTGGTTGAAAGTGGTTCCGAGTGGTTGCGAGTGGTTGCGAGTGGTTGAAAGTGGTTCCGAGTGGTTGCGAGTGGTTGCGAGTGGTTGAAAGTGGTTCCGAGTGGTTGCGAGTGGTTGCGAGTGGTTGAAAGTGGTTCCGAGTGGTTGCGAGTGGTTGCGAGTGGTTGAAAGTGGTTCCGAGTGGTTGCGAGTGGTTGCGAGTGGTTGAAAGTGGTTCCGAGTGGTTGCGAGTGGTTGCGAGTGGTTGAAAGTGGTTCCGAGTGGTTGCGAGTGGTTGCGAGTGGTTGAAAGTGGTTCCGAGTGGTTGCGAGTGGTTGCGAGTGGTTGAAAGTGGTTCCGAGTGGTTGCGAGTGGTTGCGAGTGGTTGAAAGTGGTTCCGAGTGGTTGCGAGTGGTTGCGAGTGGTTGAAAGTGGTTCCGAGTGGTTGCGAGTGGTTGCGAGTGGTTGAAAGTGGTTCCGAGTGGTTGCGAGTGGTTGCGAGTGGTTGAAAGTGGTTCCGAGTGGTTGCGAGTGGTTGCGAGTGGTTGAAAGTGGTTCCGAGTGGTTGCGAGTGGTTGCGAGTGGTTGAAAGTGGTTCCGAGTGGTTGCGAGTGGTTGCGAGTGGTTGAAAGTGGTTCCGAGTGGTTGCGAGTGGTTGCGAGTGGTTGAAAGTGGTTCCGAGTGGTTGCGAGTGGTTGCGAGTGGTTGAAAGTGGTTCCGAGTGGTTGCGAGTGGTTGCGAGTGGTTGAAAGTGGTTCCGAGTGGTTGCGAGTGGTTGCGAGTGGTTGAAAGTGGTTCCGAGTGGTTGCGAGTGGTTGCGAGTGGTTGAAAGTGGTTCCGAGTGGTTGCGAGTGGTTGCGAGTGGTTGAAAGTGGTTCCGAGTGGTTGCGAGTGGTTGCGAGTGGTTGAAAGTGGTTCCGAGTGGTTGCGAGTGGTTGCGAGTGGTTGAAAGTGGTTCCGAGTGGTTGCGAGTGGTTGCGAGTGGTTGAAAGTGGTTCCGAGTGGTTGCGAGTGGTTGCGAGTGGTTGAAAGTGGTTCCGAGTGGTTGCGAGTGGTTGCGAGTGGTTGAAAGTGGTTCCGAGTGGTTGCGAGTGGTTGCGAGTGGTTGAAAGTGGTTCCGAGTGGTTGCGAGTGGTTGCGAGTGGTTGAAAGTGGTTCCGAGTGGTTGCGAGTGGTTGCGAGTGGTTGAAAGTGGTTCCGAGTGGTTGCGAGTGGTTGCGAGTGGTTGAAAGTGGTTCCGAGTGGTTGCGAGTGGTTGCGAGTGGTTGAAAGTGGTTCCGAGTGGTTGCGAGTGGTTGCGAGTGGTTGAAAGTGGTTCCGAGTGGTTGCGAGTGGTTGCGAGTGGTTGAAAGTGGTTCCGAGTGGTTGCGAGTGGTTGCGAGTGGTTGAAAGTGGTTCCGAGTGGTTGCGAGTGGTTGCGAGTGGTTGAAAGTGGTTCCGAGTGGTTGCGAGTGGTTGCGAGTGGTTGAAAGTGGTTCCGAGTGGTTGCGAGTGGTTGCGAGTGGTTGAAAGTGGTTCCGAGTGGTTGCGAGTGGTTGCGAGTGGTTGAAAGTGGTTCCGAGTGGTTGCGAGTGGTTGCGAGTGGTTGAAAGTGGTTCCGAGTGGTTGCGAGTGGTTGCGAGTGGTTGAAAGTGGTTCCGAGTGGTTGCGAGTGGTTGCGAGTGGTTGAAAGTGGTTCCGAGTGGTTGCGAGTGGTTGCGAGTGGTTGAAAGTGGTTCCGAGTGGTTGCGAGTGGTTGCGAGTGGTTGAAAGTGGTTCCGAGTGGTTGCGAGTGGTTGCGAGTGGTTGAAAGTGGTTCCGAGTGGTTGCGAGTGGTTGCGAGTGGTTGAAAGTGGTTCCGAGTGGTTGCGAGTGGTTGCGAGTGGTTGAAAGTGGTTCCGAGTGGTTGCGAGTGGTTGCGAGTGGTTGAAAGTGGTTCCGAGTGGTTGCGAGTGGTTGCGAGTGGTTGAAAGTGGTTCCGAGTGGTTGCGAGTGGTTGCGAGTGGTTGAAAGTGGTTCCGAGTGGTTGCGAGTGGTTGCGAGTGGTTGAAAGTGGTTCCGAGTGGTTGCGAGTGGTTGCGAGTGGTTGAAAGTGGTTCCGAGTGGTTGCGAGTGGTTGCGAGTGGTTGAAAGTGGTTCCGAGTGGTTGCGAGTGGTTGCGAGTGGTTGAAAGTGGTTCCGAGTGGTTGCGAGTGGTTGCGAGTGGTTGAAAGTGGTTCCGAGTGGTTGCGAGTGGTTGCGAGTGGTTGAAAGTGGTTCCGAGTGGTTGCGAGTGGTTGCGAGTGGTTGAAAGTGGTTCCGAGTGGTTGCGAGTGGTTGCGAGTGGTTGAAAGTGGTTCCGAGTGGTTGCGAGTGGTTGCGAGTGGTTGAAAGTGGTTCCGAGTGGTTGCGAGTGGTTGCGAGTGGTTGAAAGTGGTTCCGAGTGGTTGCGAGTGGTTGCGAGTGGTTGAAAGTGGTTCCGAGTGGTTGCGAGTGGTTGCGAGTGGTTGAAAGTGGTTCCGAGTGGTTGCGAGTGGTTGCGAGTGGTTGAAAGTGGTTCCGAGTGGTTGCGAGTGGTTGCGAGTGGTTGAAAGTGGTTCCGAGTGGTTGCGAGTGGTTGCGAGTGGTTGAAAGTGGTTCCGAGTGGTTGCGAGTGGTTGCGAGTGGTTGAAAGTGGTTCCGAGTGGTTGCGAGTGGTTGCGAGTGGTTGAAAGTGGTTCCGAGTGGTTGCGAGTGGTTGCGAGTGGTTGAAAGTGGTTCCGAGTGGTTGCGAGTGGTTGCGAGTGGTTGAAAGTGGTTCCGAGTGGTTGCGAGTGGTTGCGAGTGGTTGAAAGTGGTTCCGAGTGGTTGCGAGTGGTTGCGAGTGGTTGAAAGTGGTTCCGAGTGGTTGCGAGTGGTTGCGAGTGGTTGAAAGTGGTTCCGAGTGGTTGCGAGTGGTTGCGAGTGGTTGAAAGTGGTTCCGAGTGGTTGCGAGTGGTTGCGAGTGGTTGAAAGTGGTTCCGAGTGGTTGCGAGTGGTTGCGAGTGGTTGAAAGTGGTTCCGAGTGGTTGCGAGTGGTTGCGAGTGGTTGAAAGTGGTTCCGAGTGGTTGCGAGTGGTTGCGAGTGGTTGAAAGTGGTTCCGAGTGGTTGCGAGTGGTTGCGAGTGGTTGAAAGTGGTTCCGAGTGGTTGCGAGTGGTTGCGAGTGGTTGAAAGTGGTTCCGAGTGGTTGCGAGTGGTTGCGAGTGGTTGAAAGTGGTTCCGAGTGGTTGCGAGTGGTTGCGAGTGGTTGAAAGTGGTTCCGAGTGGTTGCGAGTGGTTGCGAGTGGTTGAAAGTGGTTCCGAGTGGTTGCGAGTGGTTGCGAGTGGTTGAAAGTGGTTCCGAGTGGTTGCGAGTGGTTGCGAGTGGTTGAAAGTGGTTCCGAGTGGTTGCGAGTGGTTGCGAGTGGTTGAAAGTGGTTCCGAGTGGTTGCGAGTGGTTGCGAGTGGTTGAAAGTGGTTCCGAGTGGTTGCGAGTGGTTGCGAGTGGTTGAAAGTGGTTCCGAGTGGTTGCGAGTGGTTGCGAGTGGTTGCGAGGGGTTGCGAGTGGTTTTGAGTGGTTGGGAGTGGTTGCAAGTAGTTGTGAGTGGTTGCGAGTGGTTGCCAGTGGTTGCGAGTGGTTGCCAGTGGTTGCGAGTGGTTGCGAGTGGTTGCGAGTAGTGTGGAACTCTAGTGCCAAAGTGTGACGCTCTAGTGCCAATGTGTGAAGCTCTAGTGCCAAACTGTGATGCTCTAGTGCCAAAGTGTGATGCTCTAGTGCCAACGTGTGACGCTCGAGTGCCAAAGTGTGAAGCTCTAGTGCCAAAGTGTGACGCTCTAGTGCCAACGTTTGGAGCTCTAGTTCGAGAGTGTGACGCTCTAGTGCCAAAGTGTTACGCTGTAGTGCCAAAGTGTGACGCTATAGTGCCAAAGTTTGGAGCTATACTGCCAAAGTGTGATGCTATAGTGCCAAAGTGTGATGCTCTAGTGCCAAAGTGTGACACTCTAGTGCCAGGGAGTGACACTCTAGTGCCAAAGTGTGACGCTCTAGTGCAAAAGATCGAAACTACAGTGCCCAAGTGTGACGCTTTAGTACGAAAGTGTGACGCTCTATTGCCAAAGTGTGACTCTCTTGTGCCAAAGTGTGATGCTCTAGTGCAAAGGTGTGAAGCTCTAGTGCCCAAATGTGACGCTATAGTGCCAAGGTGTGAAGGTCTAGTGCCACGGTGTGACGCTCTAGTACCAAAGTGTGACGCTCTAGTGCCAAAATGTGACGCTCTAGTTCCAAAGTGCGACACTCGATTGCCTAAGTGTGACGCTCTAGTGCCAAAGTTTGACGCTGTAGTGAAAAAGTCTGACGCTCTAGTGCCAGAGTTTGAAGCTCTAGTGCCAAAGTGTGTGACGCTCTAGTGCCAAAGTGTGACACTCTAGTGCCAAAGTGTGACGCTCTAGTGCCAAAGTGTGAATCTCTAGAACCAAAGTGTGACACTCTATTGCCAATGTGTGACGCTCTAGTTCCAACGTGGGACACTCTATTGCCAAAGTGTGACGCTCTAGTGCCACAGCGACGCTCTAGTGCCAAAGTTTGAAACTCTAGTGCCAAAGTGTGACGCTCTAGTGCCAAAGTGTGACACTCTACTTCCAAGGAGTGACGCTCTAGTGCCAATGTGTGAAGCTCTAGTGCCAAATTGTGACGCTCTAGTGCCAAAGTGTGACGCTCTAGTATCAAAGTGTGACGCTCAAGTGCCAAAGTGTGGAACTCTAGTGCCAAAGTGTGACGCTCTAGTGCCAATGTGTGAAGCTCCAGTGCCAAAGTGTGATGCTCTAGTGCCAAATATTGATGGTCTAATGCAAAAGTGTGACGCTCGAGTGCCAAAGTGTGAAGCTCTAGTGCCAAAGTGTGACGCTCTATACCCACGTTTGGAGCTCTAGTTCCAACGTATGACGCTCTAGTGCCAAAGTGTGACGCTGTAGTGCCAAATTGTGACTCTATAGTGCCAAAATGTGGATCTCTAGTGCCAAAGTGTGATGCTCTAGTGCCAAAGTGTGACGCTCCAGTGCCAAAGTGTGACGCTCTTGTGCCAAAGTGTGACGCTATAGTGCCAAAGTTCAAAATCTAGTGCCCAAGTGTGATGCTCTAGTACAAAAGTGTGACGCTCTATTGCCAAAGTGTGACTCTCCTGTGCCAAAGTGGGACGCTCTAGTGCCAAAGTGTGAAGCTGTATTACCCAAGTGTGAAGCGACATTGCCAAATTGTAACGCTTGAATGTCAAAGCGTGACCCTCTAGTGCCAAAGTGTGACGTTCTAGTGCCAGATTGTGACGCTCAAATGCCGAAGTGTGACCCTCTAGTGCCAAAGTGTGATGCTCTAGTGCCAAAGTGTGACGCTATAGTGCCAAAGTGTGATGCTATAGTGCCGAAGCGTGAGGCTCTAGTGCCAGAGTTTGAAACTCTAGTGCCAAAGTGTGATGCTCTAGTGTAAAAGTGTGATGCTCTAGTTCCAAAGTGTGACGCTGTAGTGCCAAAGTCTGACGCTATACTGCCAAAGTTTGAAGATGTAGTGCCAAAGTGTGACGCTCTAGTGCCAAATTATTATACTCTAGTGCCAAAGTATGATGCTCTTGTACCAAAGTGTGAATCTCTAGTGGCAAAGTGTGACGCTCAAGTGCCAAAGTGTGACGCTCTAGTACAAAAGTGTGACGCTCTAGTGCCAAAGTGTGACGCTCTACTTCCAAAGTACGAGACTCTATTGCAAGAGTGTGACGCTCTAGTGCCAAAGTGTGACACTCTAGTGCCAAAGTTCGAAACTCTAGTGCCAAAGTCTGAGGCTCCAGTGCCAAACTTTTACGCTCAAGTCCAAAAGTGTGACGCTCTAGTACCAAAGTGTAAAGGTCTAGTGCCACAGTGTGACGCTCTAGTGCCAAAGTGTGAAGCGCCAGTGCCAAAGTGTGACGCTCTAGTGCCAAAGTGTGACGCTCTAGTGCCAAAGTGTGACGCTCTAGTGCCAAAGTATGACGCTTTAGTGCCAAAGTGTGACGCTCTAGTGCCAAAGTGTGAAGGTCTAGTGCCACAGTGTGACGCTCTAGTGCCAAAGTGTGAAGCGCCAGTGCCAAAGTGTGACGCTCTAGTGCCAAAGTGTGACGCTCTAGTGCCAAAGTGTGACGCTCTAGTGCCAAAGTATGACGCTTTAGTGCTAGAGTGTGACGCCCTAGTCCCAAAGTGTGATGCGCTTGTGCCAAAGGGTGATGCTCTAGTGCCCAAGTGTGTCGCTATAGTGCCAAAGTGTGATGCTCTAGTGCCAAAGTGTGACGCTCTAGTGCCAGAGTGTGTAGCTCTTGTGCCAAAGTGTGAAGCTCTTGTGTCAAAGTGTGACGCTCTAGTGCCAAAGTGTGACGCTCTAGTGCCAAAGTCTGAAACTCGAGTGCCAACGTGTAATGCTCCAGTGCCAATGTGTGACACTGTAGTGCCAAAGTGTGACGCTCTATTTCCAAAGTGTGACGCTCTAGTACCAAAGGGTGAAGCTCTACTGCCAAAGTGTAATGTTTTGGTGCCAAAGTGTGAAGCTCTAGTGTCAAAGAATGACGCTCTAGTGCCAAAGTTTGAAGCTCTAGTGCCAAAGTGTGACGCTCAGTTGCCAAAATGTGACGCTTTAGTGCCAAAGTGTGACGCTCTAGTGCCAAAGTGGGATGCTCTAGTGCTAAAGTGTGACGCTCTAGTACCAAAACATGAAGCTCTAGTGCCAAAGTGTGATGCTCTAGTGCCAAAGTGTGACAATCTAGTGCCAAAGTGTGATGTTCTAGTGCCAAAGTGTGAAGGTCTAGTGCCAAAGTGTGATGCTCTAGTGCCAAACGTGTGATGCTGTAGTGCCAAAGTGTGATGCTTTAGTGCCAAAGCGTGACACTCTAAAGCCAACGTTTGGAGCTCCAGTGCCAAAGTGTGACGCTCTAGTGCCAAAGTGTGACGCTGTAGTGCCAAAGTGTGACACTCTAGTGCCAAAGTGTGGAGCCCTAGTGCCAAAGTGTGATGCTCCAAGGCCAAAGTGTGACGCTCGAGTGCCAATGTGTGACGATGTAGTGCCAAAGTCTGACGCTCCAGTGCCAAAGTTTGAAGCTCTAGTGCCAACGTGTGACGCTCTAGTGCCAAAGTGTGACACTCTAGTGCCAAAGTGTGACACTCTAGTGCCAACGTGTGAATCTCTAGTGCCAAAGTGTGATGCTCTAGTACCAAAATGTGACTCTCTAGTACCAAAGTGTGACGCTCTAGTGCCAAAATGTGACGCTCTAGTTCCAAAGCGTGACACTCTATCGCCAAAGTGTGAAGCTCTAGTGCCAAAGTGTAACGCTCTGGTACCAACGTGTGAAGGTGTAGTGCCACAGTGTGACGCTCTAGTGCCAAAGTGTGAAGCGCTAGTGCCAAAGTGTGACGCTCTAGTGCCAAATAGTGACGCTGTAATGCCAAATTCTGACGCTCTAGTGCCAAAGTGTGACACTCTAGTGCCAAAGTATGACAATCCAGTGCCAAAGTGTGACGCTCTAGTGCCAAAGTTTATAACTCTAGTGCCAAAGTGTGATGATCTAGTGCCAATGTGTGAAGCTCTAGTTCCAAAGTGTGACGCTGTAGTGCCAAAGTCTGCCACTCTAGTGCCAAAGTTTTAAGTTCTAGTGCCAAAGTGTGACACTCTAGTGCCAAATTGTTACACTCTTGTGCCAAAGTGTGAGGCTCCTGTGCCAAAGTGTGAATCTCTAGTGCCAAAGTGTGACGCTCTAGTGCCAAAGTGTGACGCTCTAGTACCAAAGTGTGACGCCCTAGTGCCAAAGTGTGACGCTCTAGTTCCAAAGTGCGACACTCTATTGCAATAGTGTGACGGTCTAGCACCAAAGTGTGACGCTCTAGTGCCAAAGTTCGAAACTCTAGTGCCAAAGTGTGAGGCTCTATTGCCAAAGTGTGATGCTCAAGTGCCAAAGGGTGATGCTCTAGACCCAATGTGTGAAGGTCTAGTGCCACAGTGTGAAGCGCCAGTGCCAAAGTGTGATGCTCTATTGCCAAAGTGTGATGCTCTAGTCCCAAAGTGTGACGCTCTAGTGCCAAAGTGTGACACTCCAGTGCCAAAGTGTGACGCTCTAGTCCCAAAGTGTGATGCTCTTGTGCCAAAGGGTGACGCTCTAGTGCCCAAGTGTAACGCTTTAGTGCCAAAGTGTGAAGCTCTAGTGCCAAAGTGTAAAGCTCTTGTGTCAAAGTGCGACGCTCTAGTGCTAAAGTGTAACGCTCTAGTGCCAAATTTTAAACCTCTAGTACCAACGTGTGATGCTCTAGTGCCAATGTGTGACGCTGTAGTGCCAAAGTGTGACGCTCTAGTTCCAAAGTGTGATGCTTTAGTGCCAAAGTGTGAAGCTCTAGTGCCAAAGTGTAACGCTCTGGTGCCAAAGTGTGAAGCTCTAGTGCCAAAGTATGACGCTCTAGTGCCAAAGTTTAAGGTCTAGTGCCAAAGTGTGACGCTTAAGTGCCAAAATGTGACGCTATAGTGCCAAAGTGTGACGCTCTAGTGCCAAAGTGGGACGCTCTAGTGCTAAAGTGTGATGCTCTAGTACCAAAATATGAAGCTCTAGTACCAAAGTGTGACGCTCTAGTGCCAAAGTGTGACAATCTAGTGCCAAAGTGTGATGTTCTAGTGCCAAAGTGTGAAGGTCTAGTGCCAAAGTGTGATGCTCTGGTGCCAAACGTGTGATGCTCTAGTGCCAAAGTTTGATGCTCTAGTGCCAAAGTGTGATGCTCTAATGCCAACATTTGGAGCTCTAGTGCCAAAGTGTGGCGCTCTAGTGCCAAAGTGTGACGCAGTAGTGCCAAAGTGTGACGCTCTAGTGCCAAAGTGTGGAGCTCTAGTGCTAAAGTGTGATGCTCTAGTGCCAAAGTGTGATGCTCTTGTGCCAAAGTGTGACGATGTAGTACCAACGTCTGACGCTCTAGTGCCAAAGGTTGAAGATCTAGTGCCAAAGTGTGATGCTCTAGTGCCAAAGTGTGACACTCTAGTGCCAAAGTGTGACGCTCTAGTGCCAAAGTGTGACGCTCTAGTGCCAAAGTGTGACGATGTAGTACCAACGACTGACGCTCTAGTGCCAAAGGTTGAAGCTCTAGTGCCAAAGTGTGACGCTATAGTGCCAACGTTTGATGCTCTAATACCAAAGTGTGACGCTCTAGTACCAAAGTGTGACGCTCTAGTGCAAAAATGTGACGCTCTAGTTCCAAAGTGGGACACTATATTGCCAAAGTGTGAAGCTCTAGTGCCAAAGTGTAACGCTCTGGTGCCAAAGTGTGAAGCTCTTGTACCAACGTATGACGCTCTAGTGCCAAAGTGTGAAGCCCTAGTGCCAAAGTGTGACGCTCAAGTGCCAAAGTGTCACGCTCTAGTGCCAAAGTGTGATGTTATAGTGCCAAAGTGTGAAGGTCTAGTGCAAAAGTGTGATGCGCTAGTGCCAAACGTGTGACGCTCTAGTGCCAAAGTGTGACTCTCTAGTGCTAACGTGTGACGCTCTAATGCCAACGGTTGGAGCTCTAGTGCCAAAGTATGACGCTCTAGTGCCAAAGTGTGATGCTTTAGTGCCAAAATGTGACGCTCTAGTGCCAAAGTGTGACACTCTAGTGCCGAAGTGTGGAGCCCTATTGGCAAAGTGTGATGCTCTAGTGCCAAAGTGTGACGCTCTAGTGGCAAAGTGTGACGCTCTAGTGGCAAAGTGTGACGCTCTAGTGGCAAAGTGTGACGCTCTAGTGGCAAAGTGTGATGCTCCAGTGCCAAAGTGTGACGCTCTAGTGCCAAAGTATGACACTCTAGTGCCAAAGTGTGACACTCTAGTGCCAAAGTGTGAATCTGTAGTGCCAAAGTGTGATGCTCTAGTACCAAAATGTGACGCTCTAGTACCAAAGCGTGACGCTCTAGTGCCAAAATGCGACGCTCTAGTTCCAAAGTGTGACACTCTATTGCCAAAGTGTGAAGCTCTAGTGCCAAAGTGTAACGCTCTGGTGCCAAAGTGTGAAGGCCTAGCGCCACAGTATGATGCTCTAGTGCCAAAGTGGGACGCTCTAGTGCCAAAGTGTGACGCTCTAGTGCGGAAGTGTGGGGCTCTAGTGCCAAAGTTTGAAACTATAGTGCCAAAGTGTGATGCTCTAGTGCCAAAGTGTGACGCTCTAGTTCCAAAGTGTGACGCTGTAGTGCCAACTTCTGACGCTCTAGTGCCAAAGTTTGAAGCTCTAGTGCCAACGTGTGACGCTCTAGTGCCAAATTGTTACATTCTAGTGCCAAATTGTGACGTTGTTGTGCCTAAGTGTGAATGTCTAGTGCCAAAGTGTGACGCTCTAGTGCCAAAGTGTGACGCTCTAGTACCAAAGTGTGACGCTCTAGTGCCAAAGTGTGACGCTCTAGTTCCAAAGTGCGACACTCTATTGCAAGAGTGTGACGCTCTAGTGCCAAAGTCTGACGCTCTAGTGCCAAAGTGTGAAGCTCTAGTGCCAACGTGTGACGCTCTAGTGCCAAAGTCTGACGCTCTAGTGCCAAAGTGTGAAGCTCTAGTGCCAACGTGTGACGCTCTAGTGCCAAAGTCTGACGCTCTAGTGCCAAAGTGTGAAGCTCTAGTGCCAACGTGTGACGCTCTAGTGCCAAAGTCTGACGCTCTAGTGCCAAAGTGTGAAGCTCTAGTGCCAACGTGTGACGCTCTAGTGCCAAAGTGTGACGCTCTAGTACCAAAGTGTGACGCTCTAGTGCCAAAGTGTGACGCTCTAGTTCCAAAGTGCGACACTCTATTGCAAGAGTGTGACGCTCTAGTGCCAAAGTTCAAAACTCTAGTGCCAAAGTGTGAGGTTCTAGTGCCAAAGTGTGACGCTCAATTGCCAAAGTGTGACACTCTAGTACCAAAGTTTTAAGGTATAGTGCCACAGTGTGACGCTCTAGTGCCAAAGTGTGAAGCGATAGTGCCAAAGTGTGACGATCTAGTGCCAAATTGTGACTCTCTCATGTCAAAGTGCGACGCTCTAGTGCCGAAGTGTGATGCTCTAGTGCCAAAGTGTGACGCTCTATTGCCAAAGTATGACACTCTAGTGCCGAAGTGTGAGGCTCTAGTGCCAAAGTTTTAAACTGTAGTGCCAAAGTGTGATGCTCTAGCGCCAAAGTGTGATGCTCTAGTTCCTAAGTGTGACGCTGTAGTGCCAAAGTCTGACACTCTAGTGCCAAAGTTTGAAGTTCCAGTGCCAAAGTGTGACGCTCTAGTGCAAAATTGTTACACTCAAGTGCAAAAGTGTGACGCTCTTGTGCCAACGTGTGAATCTCTACTGCCAACGTGCAACGCTCTAGTGCCAAAGTGTGACGCTCTAGTACCAAAGTGTGACGCTCTAGTGCCAAAGTGTGACACTCTAATTCCAATGTGCGACAATCTATTGCAAGAGTGTGACGGTCTAGTGCCAAAGTGTGACGCTGTAGTGCCAAAGTTCGAAACTCTAGTGCCAATGTGTGAGGCTAAAGTGCCAAAGTGTGACGCTCAAGTGCCAAGGTGTGACGCTCTAGAACCAAAGTATGAAGGTCTAGTGCCACAGTGTGACGCTCTAGTACCAAAGTGTGAAGCGCCTGTGCCAACATGTGACGCTCTATTGCCAAAGTGTGACGCTCTAGTGCCAAAGTGTGACACTCTAGTACCAAAGTGTGACACTCCAGTGCCAAAGTGTGACGCTTTAGTCCCAACGTGTGACGCTCTTGTGCCAAACGGTGACGCTCTAGTGCCCAAGTGTGACGCTCTAGTGCCAAAGTGTGATGCTCTATTGCCAAAGTGTGACGCTCTAGTGCCAAAGTGTGAAGCTCTCGTGCCAAAGTGTGAAGCTCTTGTGTCAAAGTGTGATGCTCTAGTGCTAAATTGTGACGCTCTAGTGCCAAAGTTCAAAACTCTAGTGCCAATGTGTGATGCTCTAGTGCCAATGTGTGACGCTGCAGTGCCAAATTGTGACACTCTAGTTCCAAAGTGTGATGCTCTAGTGCCAAAGTGTGAAGCTCTAGTGCCAACATGTAACGATCTGGTGCCAAATTGTGAAGCTCTAGTGCCAAAGTATGACGCTCTAGTGCCAAAGTTTAAAGTTCTAGTGCCAAAGTGTGACGCTCAAGTGCCAAAATGTGACGCTCTAGTGCCAAAGTGTGACGCTCTAGTGCCAAAGTGGGACGCTCTAATGCTAAAGTGTGATGCTTTAGTACCAAGATATGAAGCTCTAGTGCAAAAGTGTGACGCTCTAGTGCCAAAGTGTGACAATCTAGTGCCAAAGTGTGATGTTCTAGTGCCAAAGTGTGAAGGTCTAGTGCCAAAGTGTGATGCTCTAGTGCCAAACGTGTGCACTCTATTGCCAAAGTGTGATGCTCTTGTGCCAAAGTGTGACTCTCTAATGCCAACGTGTGGAGCTCTAGTGCCAAAGTGTGACGCTATAGTGCCAAAGTGTGACGCTGTACTGCCAAAGTGTGACGCTCTAGTGCCAACGTGTGGAGCTCTAGTGCCAAAGTGTGATGTTATAGTGCCAAAGTGTGACGCTCTAGTGCCAAAGTATGACGATGTAGTGCCAACGTCTGACGCTCAAGTGCCAAAGTTTGAAGCTCTAGTGCCAAAGTGTCACGCTCTAGTGCCAAAGTGTGACACTCTAGTGCCAAAGTGTGACTCTCGAGTGCCAAAGTGTGAATCTCTAGTGCCAAAGTGTGATGCTCTAATACCAAAGTATGACGCCCTAGTACCCAAGTGTGACGCTCTAGTGCGAAAATGTGATGCTCTAGTTCCAAACTGCGACACTATATTGCCAACGTGTGAAGCTCTAGTGCCAAAGTGTAACGCTCTGGTGCCAAAGAGTGAAGCTCTAGTGCCAACGTATGACGCTCTAGTGCGAAAGTGAGAAGCTCTAGTGCCAAAGTGTGACGCTCAAGTGCCAAAGTGTGACGCTCTAGTGCCAAAGTGTGACGTTTAGTGCCAAACTGTGAAGGTCTAGTGCAAAAGTGTGATGCTCTAGTGCCAAACATGTGACGCTCTAGTGCAAAATTGTGACGCTCTAATGCTAAAGTGTGACGCTCTAATATCAACAGTTGGAGCTCTAGTGCCAAAGTATGATGCTATAGTGCCAAAATGTGACGCTGTAGTGCCAAAATATGACGCTCTAGTGCCAAAGTGTCGAGCTCGAGTGCCAAAGTGTGATGCTCCTGTGCCAAAGTGTGACGCTCTAGTGCCAAAGTGTGACGATATAGTGCAAACGTCTGACACTCTAGTGCCAAAGTTTGAAGCTCTAGTGCCAAAGTGTGACACTCTAGTGCCAAAGTGTGACACTATAGTGCCAAAGTGTGAATCTCTAGTGCCAATGTGTGATGTTCTAGTACCAATGTGTGACGCTCTAGTACCAAAGTGTGACGCTCTAGTGCCCAAATGTGACGCTCTAGTTCGAAAGTACGACACTCTATTGCCAAAGTGTGAAGCTCTAGTGCCAACGTGTAACGCCCTGGTGCCAACGTGTGAAGCTCTAGTGCCAAAGTATAACGCGCAAGTGCCAAAGTGTGAAGCTCTAGTGCCAAATTTTGACGCTCAAGTGTCAAAGTATGACGCTCTAGTGCCAAAGTCTGACGTCCTAGTGCCAAAGTGTGAAGGTCTAGTACAAAAGTGTGATTCTCTAGTGCCAAACGTGTGACGCTCTAGTGCCAAAGTGTGACGCTCTAGTGCCAAAGTGTGACGCTCTAATGCAAACATTTGGAGATCGAGTGCTGAAGTGTGACGCTCTAGTGCCAAAGTGTGATGTTCTAGTGCCAAAGTGTGAAGGTCTAGTGCAAAAGTGTGATGCTCTAGTGCCAAAGTGTGACGCTCTAGTGCCAAAGTGTGACGCTCTATTGGCAAAGAAATATGCTCTTGTGCCAAAGTGTGACGCTCTAGTGCCAAAGTTCAAAACTCTAGTGCCCAAGGGTGACACTCTAGTGCCAAAGTGTGATGCTCTAGTGCCAAAGTGTGACTCTCTTGTGCAAAAGTGTGACGCTCTAGTGACAAAGCGTGAAGCTCTAGTGCCAAAGTGTGAAGCTCCAGTGCCAAAGTGTGACGCTCTAGTACCAAAATGTGACGCTCTAGTACCAAAGTTTGACGCTCTAGTGCCAAAGTGTGACGCTCTAGTTCCAAAGTGTGACACTCTATTGCCAAAGTGTGATCCTCTACTACCAAAGTGTGACGCTCTAGTGCCAATGTTTGAAACTCTAGTGCCAAAGTGTGACGCTCTAGTGCCAAAGTGTGACGCTCGAGTGCCAAAGTTTGACGTTATAGTTCCAAATTGTGACGCTCTTGTACGAAAGTGGGACGCTCTAGTTTCAAAGTGTGAAGATCTAGTGCCAAAGTGTGCTGCTCAAGTGCCAAAGTGTGACCCTATAGTGCTAAAGTGTGACGCTCTAGTGCCAAAGTGGGGCGCTCTAGTGCAAATGTGATGCTCTAGTGCCGAAGTGTGACGCTCTAGTGTCAAAGTGTGACGCTCTAGTGCCAAAGTGTGGAACTCAAGTGCCAGAGTGTGACGCTCTAGTGCCAAGGTGTGAAGCTCTAGTGCCAAAGTGCGATGCTCTAGTGCCAAAGTGTGATGGTCTAATGCAAAAGTGTGACTCTCGAGTGCCGAAGTGTGAAGATCTAGTGCCAAAGTGTGACGCTCTAGTGCCAACATTTGGAGCTCTAGTTCCAAATTGTGACGCTCTAGTGCCAAAGTGTGATGCTGTAGAGCCAACGTGTGACGCTATAGTGCCAAAGTGTGGAGCTATAGTGCCAAAGTGTGATGCTCTACTGCCAAAGTGTGATGCTATAGTGCCAAAATGTGACGCTCTAGTGCCAACGTGTGACGCTCTAGTGCCAAAGTGTGACTCTCTAGTGCCAACGTCCGACATCTAGTGCCCAAGTGTGATGCTCAAGTACGAAAGTGTGACGCTCTATTGCCAAAGTGTGACTCTCCTATGCCAAAGTGTGACGCTCTAGTGCCAAAGTGTGAAGCTCTAGTACCCAAGTGTGACACTCCAGTGCCAATTTGTGAAGGTCTAGTGCCACAGTGTGACGCTCTAGTGCCAAAGTGTGAAGCGCTAGTGCCAAAGTGTGACGCTCTAGTGCCAAAGTTTGATGCTCAAGTGCCAAAGTGTGACGCTCTAGTGCCAAAGTGTGACGCTCTAGTGCCAAATTGTGACGCTCTAATGCCAAAGTGTGACGCTCTAGTGCCAAAGTGTGACGCTCTAGTGCCAAAGTGTGACGCTCTAGTGCCAAAATGTGATGCTATAGTGCCGAAGTGTGAGGCTCAAGTGGCAAAGTTTAAAACTCTAGTGCCAAAGTGTGATGCTCTAGTGCCAGAGTGGGACGCTCTAGTTCCAATGTGTGACACAATAGTGCCAAAGTCTGATACTCTAGTGCCAAAGTTTGAAGCTCTAGTGCCAAAGTGTGATGCTCTAGTACCAAATTGGTACACTCTAGTGCCAAAGTGTGACGCTCTTGTGCCAAAGTGTGAATCTCTAGTGCCAAAGTGTGACGCTCTAGTGCCAAAGTGTGACGTTCTACTACCAAAGTGTGACGCTCTAGTGCCAAAGTGTGACGCTCTAGTTCCGAAGTGTGACACTCTATTGCAAGAGTGTGACACTCTAGTGCTGAAGTGTGACGCTCTAGTGCCAAAGTTTGAAACTCTAGTGCCAAAGTGTGAGGCTCTAGTGCCAAAGTGTGACGCTCAAGTGCCAAAGTGTGACGCTCCAGTACCAAAGTGTGAAGGTCTAGTGCCACTGTGTGACGCTCTAGTGCCAAAGTGTGAAGCGCCAGTGCCAAAGTCTGACGCTCTATTGCCAATGTGTGACGCTCTAGTGCCAAAGTGTGACGCTCTAGTGCCAAAGTGTGACGCTCTAGTGCCAAAGTGTGACGCTCTAGTCCCAAAGTGTGACGCTCTTGTGGCAAAGGGTGACGCTCTAGTGCCCAAGTGTGACGCTCTAGTGCCAAAGTGTGATGCTCTAGTGCCAACGTGTGATGCTCTAGTGCCAAAGTGTAAAGCTCTAGTGCCAAAGTGTGAAGCTCTTGTGTCAAAGTGTGACGCTCTAGTGCCAAAGTGTGACGCTCTAGTGCCAAAGTTCAAAACTCTAGTGGCAACGCGTGATGCTCGTGCAAATGTGTGACGCTGTAGTGCCAAAGTGTGACGCTCTAGTTCCAAAGAGTGACGCTCTAGTGCCAAAGTGTGAAGCTCTAGTGCCAAAATGTAACGCTCTGGTGCCAAAGTGTGAAGCTCTAGTGTCAAAGTATGACGCTCTAGTACCAAAGTTTGAAGCTCTAGTGCCAAAGTGTGACGCTCAAGTGCCAAAATGTGACGCTCTAGTGCCGAAGTGTGACGTTCTAGTGCCAAAGTGGGACTCTCTAGTGCAAAAGTGTGATGCTCTAGTACCACAATATGAAGCTCCAGTGCCAAAGTGTGATGCTCTAGTGCCAAAGTGTGACAATCTAGTGCCAACGTGTGACGTTCTAGTGCTAAAGTGTGAAGATATAGTGTCAAGTTGTGATGCTCTAGTGCCAAACGTGTGACGCTCCAGTGCCAAAGTGTGATGCTCTAGTGCCAAAGTGTGACGCTCCAATGCCAACATTTGGAGCTCTAGTGCCAGAGTGTGACGCTCTAGTGCCAAAGTCTGACGCTGTAGTGCCAAAGTGTGACGCTCTAGTGCCAAAGTGTGGAGCTCTAGTGTTGAAGTGTGATGCTCTAGTGCCAAAATGTGACGCTCTAGTGCCAAAGTGAGACGATATAGTGCCAATGTCTGACGCTCTAGTGCCAAAGTTTGAAGCTCTAGTGCCAAAGTGTGACACTGTAGTGCCAAAGTGTGACGCTCTAGTGCCAAAGTGTGAATCTCTAGTACCAAAGTGTGATGCTCTAGTACCAAAGTGTGATGCTCTAGTACCAAAGTGTGACGCTCAAGTGCCAGAATGTGACACTCTAGTTCCAAAGTGCGACACTCTATTGCCAAAGTGTGAAGCTCTAGTGCCAATGTATAACACTCTGGTGCCAAAGTGTGAAGCTCTAGTGCCAAAGTATGACGCTCAAGTGCCAAAGTGTGAAGCTATAGTTCCAACATTTGACGCTCTAGTGCCAAAGTGTGACGCTCTAGTGCCAAAGTGTGACATTTTAGTGCCAAAGTGTGAAGGTCTAGTGCAACCGTGTGATGCTCTAGTGCCAAACGTGTGACGCTCTAGTTCCAAAGTGTGACGCTCTAGGACCAAAGTGTGACGCTCTTATGTCAACATTTGGAGCTCTAGTGCGAAAGTGTGACGCTCTAGTGCCAACGTGTGACGTTCTAGTGCCAAAGTGTGAAGGTCTAGTGCAAACGTGTGATGCTCTAGTGACAACGTGTGATGCTCTCATGCCAAAGTGTGACGCTCTAGTGGCAAAGTCTGACGCTCTAGTGCCAAAGTGTGACGCTCTAGTGCCCAAGTGTGACGCTCTAGTGGAAATGTGTGACGCTCTAGTGCCAAAGTTCATGGTGGTACTAGTGTGTCACAATGTGGCACTAGAGCTTCACATGTTGGCACAGGAGCTTCGCACGTTGGATGCTCCTATGCGGACGTGTGAAGCTCTAGTGCCGCATTGTGACACACTAGTACCACAATGAACGTTGGCACTAGAGCGTTACACTTTTCCAATAGAGCGTCACACTTTGCCACTAGAGTGTCACACTTCGACACTAGAGCGTCACACATTGGCACTAGAGCGTCACACTTTGGCACTAGAGCGTCACACTTTGGCACTAGAGCATCACATGTTTGCACTAAACCTTCACACTTTGGCACTAGACCTTCAGACTTTGGCACTAGAGCATCACACTTTGGCACTAGAGCTCCAAACTTTTGCATTAGAGCGTCATACGCTGGCACTAGAGCGTCACACTTTGGCACTAGAGCGTCACACGTTTGGCACTAGAGCATCACACGTTTGCACTAGACCTTCACACTTTTGCACTAGAATGTCACACTTTGGCACTAGAGCGTCACACTTTGGCACTTGAGCGTAAAACGTTGGCACTAGAGCTTCACACTTTGGCACTAGAGCGTTATACTTTGGCACTAGAGCTTCACACTTAGGCACCAGAGCGTTACACTTTGGCACTATAACTTCACACTTTGGCATTAGAGTGTCGCACTTTGGAACTAGAGCGTCACATTTTGGCACTAGAGCGTCACACTTTGGTACTAGAGCGTCACACTTTGGTACTATAGCATCACACTTTGGTACTAGAGATTCACACGTTGGCACTAGAGCGTCACACTTTGGCACTAGAGTGTCACACTTTGGCACTAGAGCATCACACTTTGGCACTAGAGCTTCAAACTTTGGCACTATAGCGTCAGATTTTGGCACTATATCATCACACTTTGGCACTAGAGCGTCACACTTTGGCACTAGAGCATCACACTTTGGCACTAGAGCTCCACACTTTGGCACTAGAGCGTCACACTTTGGCACTACAGCGTCACACTTTGG
>SZWC01002522.1:118512-150622 GCA_023375785.1 Penium margaritaceum | reverse complement strand
TTGGCACTAGAGCGTCACACTTTGGCACTAGAGCGTCACACTTTGGCACTAGAGCGTCACACTTTGGCACTACAGCGTCACACTTTGGTACTAGAGCTTCACACTTTGGCACTAGAGCGTCACACTTTGGCACTAGAGCGTCACACTTTGGCAGTAGAGCTTCACACTTTGGCACTAGAGCGTCACACATTGGCACTAGAGCGTCACACTTAAGCAGTATAGCGTCACACCTTGGCACTAGACCTTCACAATTTGGCAATAGAGCTTCACACTTTGGTACTAGAGCTTCACACATTGGCATTAGAGCATCATCGTCTGGACCTAGAGCTTCACACGGTGGAACTAGAGCTTCACACTTTGGCACAGGAGCACCACACTTTGGCACTAGAGCTTTACAATGTGGCACTAGAGATCCACAATTTGGCACTAGAGCTTCACACTTTGGCACTAGAGCGTCACACTTTCGCACTAGGGTGTCACACTTTGGCAGTAGAGATTGGCACGTAGGTACTAGAGCGTCACACTTTGGCACTAGAGCGTCAAACTTTGGCACAGGAGCGTCACACTTTGGCACGAGAGCGGTACACTTTGGCACTAGAGCATCACAATTTGGCAATAGAGTTTCACACTTTGGTACTAGAGCTTCACACGTTGGCACTAGAGTGTCACACTTTGGCACTAGAGCTTCACACGTTGGAACTAGAGCATCACATTTTGTTACTAGAGCGTCACACTTTGGCACAAGAGCTTCACACTTTGGAAATAGAGCGTCACACTTTGGCATTAGAGCGTCACACTTTGGCACTAGAGCTTCACACTTTGGTACTATAGCTTCACACGTTGGCACTAGACCGTCACACTTTGGCACTAGAGCGTCAGACATTGGCACTATATCGTCACACTTCGGTACTAGAGCGTCACACTTTGGTACTAGAGCATCACATATTGGCACTAGAGCTTCACACTTTGGTACTATAGCTTCACACGTTGGCACTAGACCGTCACACTTTGGCACTAGAGCGTCAGACATTGGCACTATATCGTCACACTTCGGTACTAGAGCGTCACACTTTGGTACTAGAGCATCACATATTGGCACTAGAGCTTCACACTTTGGTACTATAGCTTCACACGTTGGCACTAGACCGTCACACTTTGGCACTAGAGCGTCAGACATTGGCACTATATCGTCACACTTCGGTACTAGAGCGTCACACTTTGGTACTAGAGCATCACATATTGGCACTAGAGCTTCACACTTTGGTACTATAGCTTCACACGTTGGCACTAGACCGTCACACTTTGGCACTAGAGCGTCAGACATTGGCACTATATCGTCACACTTCGGTACTAGAGCGTCACACTTTGGTACTAGAGCATCACATATTGGCACTAGAGCTTCACACTTTGGTACTATAGCTTCACACGTTGGCACTAGACCGTCACACTTTGGCACTAGAGCGTCAGACATTGGCACTATATCGTCACACTTCGGTACTAGAGCGTCACACTTTGGTACTAGAGCATCACATATTGGCACTAGAGCTTCACACTTTGGTACTATAGCTTCACACGTTGGCACTAGACCGTCACACTTTGGCACTAGAGCGTCAGACATTGGCACTATATCGTCACACTTCGGTACTAGAGCGTCACACTTTGGTACTAGAGCATCACATATTGGCACTAGAGCTTCACACTTTGGTACTATAGCTTCACACGTTGGCACTAGACCGTCACACTTTGGCACTAGAGCGTCAGACATTGGCACTATATCGTCACACTTCGGTACTAGAGCGTCACACTTTGGTACTAGAGCATCACATATTGGCACTAGAGCTTCACACTTTGGTACTATAGCTTCACACGTTGGCACTAGACCGTCACACTTTGGCACTAGAGCGTCAGACATTGGCACTATATCGTCACACTTCGGTACTAGAGCGTCACACTTTGGTACTAGAGCATCACATATTGGCACTAGAGCTTCACACTTTGGTACTATAGCTTCACACGTTGGCACTAGACCGTCACACTTTGGCACTAGAGCGTCAGACATTGGCACTATATCGTCACACTTCGGTACTAGAGCGTCACACTTTGGTACTAGAGCATCACATATTGGCACTAGAGCTTCACACTTTGGTACTATAGCTTCACACGTTGGCACTAGACCGTCACACTTTGGCACTAGAGCGTCAGACATTGGCACTATATCGTCACACTTCGGTACTAGAGCGTCACACTTTGGTACTAGAGCATCACATATTGGCACTAGAGCTTCACACTTTGGTACTATAGCTTCACACGTTGGCACTAGACCGTCACACTTTGGCACTAGAGCGTCAGACATTGGCACTATATCGTCACACTTCGGTACTAGAGCGTCACACTTTGGTACTAGAGCATCACATATTGGCACTAGAGCTTCACACTTTGGTACTATAGCTTCACACGTTGGCACTAGACCGTCACACTTTGGCACTAGAGCGTCAGACATTGGCACTATATCGTCACACTTCGGTACTAGAGCGTCACACTTTGGTACTAGAGCATCACATATTGGCACTAGAGCTTCACACTTTGGTACTATAGCTTCACACGTTGGCACTAGACCGTCACACTTTGGCACTAGAGCGTCAGACATTGGCACTATATCGTCACACTTCGGTACTAGAGCGTCACACTTTGGTACTAGAGCATCACATATTGGCACTAGAGCTTCACACTTTGGTACTATAGCTTCACACGTTGGCACTAGACCGTCACACTTTGGCACTAGAGCGTCAGACATTGGCACTATATCGTCACACTTCGGTACTAGAGCGTCACACTTTGGTACTAGAGCATCACATATTGGCACTAGAGCTTCACACTTTGGTACTATAGCTTCACACGTTGGCACTAGACCGTCACACTTTGGCACTAGAGCGTCAGACATTGGCACTATATCGTCACACTTCGGTACTAGAGCGTCACACTTTGGTACTAGAGCATCACATATTGGCACTAGAGCTTCACACTTTGGTACTATAGCTTCACACGTTGGCACTAGACCGTCACACTTTGGCACTAGAGCGTCAGACATTGGCACTATATCGTCACACTTCGGTACTAGAGCGTCACACTTTGGTACTAGAGCATCACATATTGGCACTAGAGCTTCACACTTTGGTACTATAGCTTCACACGTTGGCACTAGACCGTCACACTTTGGCACTAGAGCGTCAGACATTGGCACTATATCGTCACACTTCGGTACTAGAGCGTCACACTTTGGTACTAGAGCATCACATATTGGCACTAGAGCTTCACACTTTGGTACTATAGCTTCACACGTTGGCACTAGACCGTCACACTTTGGCACTAGAGCGTCAGACATTGGCACTATATCGTCACACTTCGGTACTAGAGCGTCACACTTTGGTACTAGAGCATCACATATTGGCACTAGAGCTTCACACTTTGGTACTATAGCTTCACACGTTGGCACTAGACCGTCACACTTTGGCACTAGAGCGTCAGACATTGGCACTATATCGTCACACTTCGGTACTAGAGCGTCACACTTTGGTACTAGAGCATCACATATTGGCACTAGAGCTTCACACTTTGGTACTATAGCTTCACACGTTGGCACTAGACCGTCACACTTTGGCACTAGAGCGTCAGACATTGGCACTATATCGTCACACTTCGGTACTAGAGCGTCACACTTTGGTACTAGAGCTTCACACATTGGCAGTAGAGCGTCATAGTTTGGCACTGGAGCTTCACACATTGGAACTAGAGCATCACACTTTGTTACTAGAGCGTCAGACTTTGGCACTAGAGCGTCACACTTTGCCACTAGAGCGTCACACTTTGGCACTAGAGCGTCACACTTTGGCACTAGAGCATCACACTTTTGCACTAGACCTTCACACTTTGGCACTAGAACGTCACACTCTGGCACTAGAGCGTCACACTTTGGCACTAGAGCTCCAAACGTTTGCATTAACGCGTCACACTTTGCCACTAGAGCGTCACACTTTGGCACTAGAGCGTCACACGTTTAGCACTAGAGCATCACACTTTTGCACTAGACCTTCACACTTTGGCACTAGAACGTCACACTTTGGCACTAGAGCATCACACTTTGGCACTTGAGTGTCAAACTTTGGCACTAGAGCTTCACACTTTGGCACTTGAGCGTCATACTTTGGCACTAAAGCTTCACACTTTGGCACCAGAGCGTTACACTTTGGCACTAGAGCTCCACACTTTGGCAATAGAGTGTCGCACTTTGGAAATATATAGTCACACTTTGGCACTTGAGCGTCAAACTTTGGCACTAGAGCTTCATACTTGGGCACTTGAGCGTCATACTTTGGCACTGGAGCTTCACACTTTGGCCCCAGAGCGTTACACTATGGCACTGGAGCTTCACACTTTGGCAATAGAGTATCACACTTTGGAACTAGAGCGTCACATTTTGGCACTAGAGCGTCACACTTTGGCACTAGAGTGTCGCACTTTGGAACTAGAGCATCACATTTTGGCACTAGAGCGTCACACTTTGGTACTAGAGCGTCACACTTTGGCACTAGAGTGTCACACTTTGGCACTAGAGCGTTACACTTTGGCACTAGAGCTTCAAACTTTGGCACTAGAGCGTCAGACTTTGGCACTATATCGTCACACTTTGGCACTAGACCGTCACACTTTGGCACAAGAGCATCACACTTTGGCACTAGAGCTCCACACTTTGGCACAAGAGCGTCACACTTTGGCACTAGAGCGTCAAACTTTGGCACTAGAGCTCCAAACGTTGGCATTAGAGCGTCACACTTTGGCACTATAGCATCACACATTGGCACTAGAGCGTCACACGTTTGGCACTAGAGCATCACACTTTGGTACTAGACCTTCACACTTTGGCACTAGAACGTCACACTTTGGCACTAGTTTGTCACACTTTGTCACTAGAGTGTCACACTTTGGCACTAGAGATTCATATTTTGGTACTATAGCAGCACACGTTAACACTAGAGCGTCCCACTTTGGCACTAGAGCATCACACTTTGGCACTAGAGCGTCACATTTTGGCACTTGAGCGTCACACTTTGGCACTATAGCTTCAATCTTTGGTACTAGAGCGTCATACTTTGGCACTAGAGCTTCACACTTTGGCACTAGAGCATTACACTTTGGCACTAGAGCTTCACACTTTGGCACTAGGGTGTCATACTTTGCAACTAGAGCATCACATTTTGGTACTACAGCGTCACACATTGGCACTAGAGCATCACACATTCGCACTAGAGTTTTGAACTTTGGCACTAGAGCGTCACACTTTGGCACTAGATTGTCACATTTTGACACAAGAGCTTCACACTTTGGCACTAGAGCTTCATACTTTGGGACTAGAGCGTCACACTTTGGCACTAGAGCATCACACTGTGGCACTAGAGCGTCACACTTGGGCACTAGAGCGTCACCCTTTGGCACTAGAGCGTCACACTTTGGCACTATAGCGTCACCCTTTGGCACTAGAGTGTCACACTTTGGCACTAGAGCGTCACACATTGGCAATAGAGCGTCACACTTTGGCACTGGCGCTTCACACTTTGGCACACGAACGTCACACTGTGGCACTAGAGCTTCACACTTTGGTACTAGAGTGTCACACTTTGGCACTTGAGCGTCAAACTTTGGCACTAGAGCCTCACACTTTGGCACTAGAGTTTCAAACATTGATACTAGAGTGTCACACTTAGGCACTAGAGCATCACACTCTCGCAAAAGAGTGTCGCACTTTGGAACTAGAGCGTCACACTTTGGCACTAGAGCATCATACTTTGGTAGTACAGCGTCACATATTGGCACTAGAGCGTCGCACTTTGGCACTAGAGTGTAACAATTTGGTAGTAGATGTCACACTTGGGTATTAGAGCTTCAAACTTTGGCACTAGAGTATCAGACTTTGGCACTACAGCACCATACTTTGGAACTAGATCGTCACACTCATGCACTAGAGCATCACACTTTGGCACTAGAGTTTCAAACTTTGACACTAGAGCCTCACACTTCGGCACTAGAGTATCACATTTTGGCACTAGAGCATCACAATTTGGCACTATATCGTCAAACTTTGGCACTAGAGCATCGCACTTTGGCACTAGAGTGTCACAAATTGGCACTAGAGCGTCACACTTGGGTACTAGGGCTTCATACTTTGGCACTAGAGCGTCACACTTTGGCACAGGAGAGTCACACTTTGGCAATAGAGCGTCACACTTTCGTACTAGAGCGTCACACTTGGGTACTAGGTTTCGAACTTTGGCACTAGAGCGTCACACTTTGGCACTAGAGCGTCACACTTTGGCACTAGAGCTTCACACTTTGGCACTAGAGTTCACACCTTGGCACTAGAGCGTCACACTTTGGCACTTGAGTTCCACACTTTGGCACTAGAGCGTCACACTTTGACACTAGAGCATCACACTTTGGCAGTAGAGCGTCACAAATTGGCACTAGAGCTTCACACTTTGGCAGTAGAGCTTCACTCCTTCGAAGTAGAGCGTCACACTTTGGCACTCGAGTGACACACTTTGGCACTAAAGCGTCACACTTTGGCACGGGAGAGTCACACTTTGGTACTAGAGCGTCACACTTTGGCTCTAGAGCATCACACATTGGCACTAGAGATTCACACTTTGGCATTAGAGCGTCCCACTTTGGCACTAGAGTGTCACACGTTGGCACTAGAGCATCACACTATGGCACTAGAGCTTCAAACTCTGGCACTAGAGCGTCAGACTTTGGCACTACAGCGTCACACTTTGGCACTAGAGCGTCACACGTTGGCACTAGAGCTTTAAACATTGGTATTAGAGCATCACAATTTGGCACTAGAGTGTCACACTTTTGCACTAGAGCGTCACACTTTGGCACTAGAGCCTCACACTTTGGCACTAGAGTGTCACACTTTGGAACTAGAGCGTCAAAATGTGGCACTAGAGCGTCACACTTTGGTACTAGAGCATCACACTTCGGCACTAGAGTGTCACACTTTGGCACTAGAGCTTCACACTTTGGCACTAGAGAATCACACTTTGGCACGGGAGAGTCACACTCTGGCACTAGAGCGTCACACTTTGGCACGAGAGAATCACACTTGGGTACTAGAGTTTTGAACTTTGGCACTTGAGCGTCACACTTTGGCACTAGAGCGTCACACTTTGGCACTAGAGCGTCACAATTTGGCAGTAGAGCGTCACACTTTGGTACTGGAGCATCACACTTTGGCACTAGGGCTCCACAATCTGGCACTAGAGTGTCACACTTTGTAATAGAGCGTCACATTTTGGCACTACAGTGTCACACTTTGGCACTAGAGCGTCATACTTTGGCACTATAGCTCCAAACGTTGGCATTAGAGCGTCACACTTTGGCACTAGAGTGTTACACGTTTGGCACTAGAGCATCACACTTTTGCACGAGCCCTTCACACTTTGGCACTAGAACGTCATACTTTGGCACTAGAGCGTTACACTTTGGCACTTGAGCGTCACACTTTGGTACTAGAGCTACACGGTTTGGGACTAGAGCGTCATACTTTGGCACTACAGCTTCACACTTTGGCACCAGAGCATTACACTTTGGCACTAGAGCTTCACAATTTGGCAATAGAGTGTTGCACTTTGGAACTAGAGCGTCACATTTTTGCTCTAGAGCGTCACACTTTGGTACTAGATCATCACACTTTGGTACTAGAGCATCACATTTTGGCACTACAGATTCACACTTTGGAACTAGGGCGTCACACTTTGGCACTACATCGTCACACTTTGGCACTAGAGCGTCACACTTTGGCACTAAAGCATCATACTTTCGCACTAGAGCTCCACACTTTGGCACTAGAGCGTCACACTTTGGAACTACAGCATCACACTTTGGCACTAGAGCGTCACACTTTGGCAATATAGCTCCAAACGTTGGCATTAGAGCGTCACACTTTCGCACTAGAGCATCACATTTTGGCACTAGAGCGTCACACATTGGCACTAGAGCATCACACTTTGGCACTAGACCTTCACAAATTGGCACTAGAACGTCACACTTTGGCACTAGATTGTCACACTTTGGTACTAGAGCGTCACACTTTGGCACTATAGCTTCATATATTGGTACTAGAGCATCACACTTTAGCACTAGAGCATCCCACTTTGGCACTAGAGCGACACACTTTGGCACTAGAGCGTCACATTTTGGCACTTGAGTGTCACACTTTGGCAATGGAGCTATAAACTTTGGCACTAGAGCGTCATACTTTGGGCACTATAGCTTCACACTTTGGCACCAGACCATTACACTTTGGCACTGGAGCTTCACACTTTGGCACTAAAGCGTCACACTTTGGAACTAGACCGTCACACTTTGGCTCTACAGCGTGACACATTGGCACTAGAGCATCACACGTTTGCACTAGAGTTTTGAACTTTGGCACTGGAGCGTCACACTTTAGCACTAGAGCGTCACACTTTGACACAAGAGCTTCACACTTTGGCACTATAGCTTCACACTTGGGCACTAGAGCGTCACACTTTGGCAATAGAGCATCACACTTTGGCACTAGAGCGTCACACTTGGGCACTAGAGCGTCACCCTTTGGCACAAGAGCGTCACACTTTGGGACTAGAGTGTCACACTTTGGCACTACAGCGTCATACCTTGACAGTAGAGCGTCACACTTTGGCACTAAAGCATCACACTTTGGCAATAGAGCGTCACACTTTGGCACTGGCGCTTCACACTTTGGCACTAGAGCGTCACACTGTGGAACTAGACCTTCACACTTTGGTACTATAGCGTCACACTTTGGCACTTGAGCATCACACTTTGGCACTAGATCCTCACACTTTGGCACTAGAGTTTCGAACGTTGGCACTAGAGCGTCACACTTTGGCACTAGAGCGTCACACTCTTGCAATAGAGTGTCGCACGTTGGAACTAGAGCATCACACTTTGGCACTAGAGCGTCACACTTTGGTACTAGAGCGTCACACTTTGGAACTAGAGCATCACAATTTGGCAATATAGATTCACACTTTGGCACAAGAGCGTCACACTTTGGCACTAGAGTGTACAAATATGGCACTAGAGCGTCACACTTTGGCACTAGAACTTCAAACTTTGGCACTACAGTGTCAGACTTTGGCACTACAGCGTCATAATTTGGCAATAGAGCGTCACACTTTGGCATTAGAGCGTCACAATTTTGCACTAGAGCGTCACACTTTGGCACTAGCGCTTCACACTTTGGCACTAGAGCGTCACATTGTGGTACTAGACCTTCACACTATGGCACTAGAGCATCAGACTTTGGCCCTGCAGCATCACACTTTGGCACTAGAGTGTCACACATTTGTACTAGAGCTCCAAACATTGGCATTAGAGAATCACAATTTGGCACTAGAGTTTCGCACTTTGGCACTAGAGCGTCACACTTTGGCACCAGAGCCTCATACTTTGGCACTAGAGTGTCAAACTTTGGCACTAGAGCGTCACACTTTGGCAAAAGAGCATCATACTTTGAGAATATAGCGTCACACTTTGGCACTAGAGCGTCACACTTTGGTACTAGAGCGTCACACTTTGGCACTAGAGCGTCACACTTTGGCACTAGCGCTTCACACTCTGGCACTAGAGCCTCGCACTGTGGCACTAGACTTTCACACTTTGGCTCTATAGCGTCACACGTGGGTACTAGAGCATCACACTTTGGCACTAGAGCGTCATACGTTTGCACTAGAGCGTCACACTTTGGCTCTAGATCGTCACACGTTGGCACTAGAGCTTCACACTTTGGCACTTGAGTGTATTACTTTGGCACAAGAGCATCACATTTTGACACTTGAGCATCACACTTTGGCACTAGAGCTTCACACCCTGGCACGAGAGCATCACACTTTGGCACTAGAGTTCTACACTTTGGCACTAGAGCATCACACTTTGACACTAGAGCGTCACACATTGGCACTAGAGCGTCACACTTTGGCAATAGAGCTTCACACTTTGGCACTAGAGCATCACTCCTTGGAACTAGAGCATCACACTTTGGCACTCCAGTGTCACAATTTGGCACTAGCATGTCACACTTTGGCACTAGAGTCTTGAATTTGGCACTAGAGCGTCACATTTTGGCACTAGAGCGTCACACTTTGGCAATAGAGTGTCGCACTTTGGCACTAGAGCGTCACACTTCGACACAAGAGCTTCACACTTTAGCACTAGAGTTTCACACTTTGGCACTAGAGCGTCACACTTTGGCACTAGAGCATCGCACTTTGGGACTACATTGACACACTTTGGTACTAGAGCGTCACCCTTTGGCACAAGAGCATCACACTTTGGGACTAGAGCGTCACACTTTGGCACTAGAGCATCACATTTTGGCACTAGAGCATCACACTTTGGCACCAGAGTGTCACACTTTGGCACTAGAGCATCACACTCTGGCACTCGCGCTTCACACTTTGGCACTAGAGCATCACACTGTGGCACTAGACATTCACACTTTGGTACTGGAGCATCACACTTTGGTACTAGAACTTCACACTTTCGCACTAGAGCATCACACTTTGGCACAGGAGAGTCACACGTTGGCACTAGAGCCTCGCACTTTGGCACTAGAGCATCACACTTTGGCACTAGAGCTTCAAACTTCGGCACTACAACGTCAGGCTTTGGCACAACAGCATCACACTTTGACACTAGAGCGTCACACTTGGGTACTAGAGTGTCACACTTTGGCACTAGAGTTTCAAACTTTGGCATTAGAGCCTCGCACTTTGGCACTAGAGCGTCACACTTTGGCACGAGAGCGTCACACTTTGGCACTATAGCGTCACACTCTGGCACTAGAGCGTCGCACTTTGGCACTAGAGCGTCACACTTTGGCACTATAGTGTCACACTTTGGCACTAGCGCTTCACACTTTGGCACTAGAACGTCACACTGTGACACTAGAACTTCACACTGTGGCACTAGAGCATCACACTTGGGCCCTGGAGCGTCACACAAAGGCACTAAAGCGTCACACTTTTGCAATAGAGCATCACACTTTGGCACTAGGGCCTCACACGTTGGCACTAGAGCTTCACACTTTGGCACTCGAGCGTCACACTTTGGCACATGAGCATCACGTTCTGGTACTTGAGCATCACACTTTGGCACTAGAGCGTCACACTTTAGCACTAGAGTTCCACACATTGGCACTAGAGCGTCACACTTTGACACTAGAGCGTCACACATTGGCACTAGAGCGTCACACTTTGGCAATAGAGTTCCACTTTGGCACTAGAGTTTCACACCTTGGCACTATAACGTCACACTTTGGCACTAGAGTTCCCCACTTTGGCACTAGAGCGTCACACTTTGACACTAGAGCGTCACACATTGGCACTAGAGCATCACACTTTGGCAATAGAGCTTCACACTTTGGCACTAGAGCGTTACTTCTTGGAACTAGAGCGTCATACTTTGGCACTCTAGTGTCACAATTTGGCACTAGGGCGTCACGCTTTGGCACTAGAGTCTCGAATTTTAGCATTAGAGTGTCACATTTTGGCAATACAGCGTCACACGTTGGCAATAGAGTGTCGCACTTTGGAACTAGAGCGTCACACTTTGGCACAAGAGCGTCACACCTTGGTACTAGAGCGCCATACTTTGGCACTAGAGCATCACAATTTGGCACTAGAGATTCACACTTTGGCACTAGAGCGTCACACGTTGGCACTAGAGTGTCACACTTTGGCACTAGAGTGCATACTTTGGCACTAGAGCTTCAACCTTTGGCACTAGAGCGTTAGACTTTGGCACTAGAGCGTCACACTTTGGCACTAGAGCATCACACTTTGGAACTAGAGCTCCAAATGTTGGCATTAGAGCGTCACAATCTAACACTAGAGCGTCTTACTTTGGCACTAGGGCGTCACACGTTTGGCACTAGAGCATCACACTTCAGCACTAAACCTTCACACTTTGGCACTAAAACGTCACACTTTGGTACTAGATCGTAACACTTTGGCACTAGAGCGTCATACTGTGGCACTAGAGCTTCATACTTTGGTATTAGAGCGTCACACTTTGGCACTAGAGTATCCCAGTTTGGCACTAGATCGTCACACTTTGGCACTAGAGCGTCACACTTTGGCACTTGAGCGTCGCCCTTAGGCACTATAGCCTCACTCTTTGGCACTAGAGCGTCATACTTTGGCACTAGAGCTTCACACTTTGGCACCAGAGCATTCCACTTTGGCTCTAGAGCTTCACACGTTGGCACAATAGCGTCACACTAGAGAACTAGAGCGTCACACTTTGGCACTAGAGCGTCACACATTGGCACTAGAGCATCACATGTTGGCACTATAGTTTCAAACTTTGGCACTAGAGTGTCACTCTTTGGCACTAGAGCGTCACACTTCGACACAAGATCTTCACACTTTGGCACTAGAGCCTCACACTTTGGCACTAGAGCGTCACACTTTGGCACTAGAGCATCGCACTTTGGAACTACAGTGTCACACTTTGGTACTAGAGCGTCACCCTTTGGCACAAGAGCGTGACACTTTGGGACTAGAGCGTCAAACTTTGGCACTAGAGCATCACACTTTGGCACTACAGCATCACACTTTGGCACGAGAGTGTCATACTTTGGCACTAGAGCATCACACTCTGACACTAGCGCTTCACACTTTGGCACTAGAGCGTCACACTGTGGCACTAGACCTTCACACTTTGGTGCAAGAGCGGCACACTTTGGCACTAGAGCTTCACACTTTGGCACTAGAGCGTCACACTTTGGCACAGGAGAGTCACACTTTGGCACTAGAGCCTCACACTTTGGCACTAGAGTGTCACACTTGGGCACTAGAGTTTCGAACTTAGGCACTAGAGCGTCACACTTTGGCACTAGAGCGTCACACTTTGGCACTAGAGCTTCACACTTTGGCGCAAGAGCGGCACACTTTGGCACTAGAGCTTCACACTTTGGCACTAGAGCGTCACACTTTGGCACAGGAGAGTCACACTTTGGCACTAGAGCCTCACACTTTGGCACTAGAGTGTCACACTTGGGCACTAGAGTTTCGAACTTAGGCACTAGAGCGTCACACTTTGGCACTGGAGCATCACACTTTGGCACTAGAGCCTCTCACTTTGACACTAGAGTTTTGAGCTTTGGCACTAGAGCGTCACACTTTGGCACTAGAGCGTCACACTTTTGCAATAGAGTGTTGCAATTTGGAACTAGAGCGTCACACTTTGGCACTAGAGCGTCACACTTTGGTACTAGAGCGTCAAACTTTGGCACTGGAGCGTCACACATTGGTACTTGAGATTCACACTTTGGCGCAAGAGCGTCACATTTTGGCACTAGAGTGTAGCACTTTGGCACTAGAGCATCACACTTTGGCACTACAGCATCACACTTTGGCACTAGAGTGTCACACTTTGGCACTAGAGTATCACACTTTGGCACTAGAGTTTCAAACTTTGGCACTAGAGCCTCGCACTTTGGCACTAGAGTATCACTCTTTGGCACTAGAGCGTCACACGTTGGCACTATAGTGTCACACTTTGGCACTAGAGCGTCGCACTTTGGCACTAGAGCGTCACACTTTGGCACTAGAGCGTCACACTTTGGCACTAGAGCCTCACACTTTGGCACTAGAGCGGCACACTTTGGCACTAGAGCCTCACACTTTGGCACTAGAGCGGCACACTTTGGCACTAGAGCCTCACACTTTGGCACTAGAGCGGCACACTTTGGCACTAGAGCCTCACACTTTGGCACTAGAGCGGCACACTTTGGCACTAGAGCCTCACACTTTGGCACTAGAGCGGCACACTTTGGCACTAGAGCCTCACACTTTGGCACTAGAGCGGCACACTTTGGCACTAGAGCCTCACACTTTGGCACTAGAGCGGCACACTTTGGCACTAGAGCCTCACACTTTGGCACTAGAGCGGCACACTTTGGCACTAGAGCCTCACACTTTGGCACTAGAGCGGCACACTTTGGCACTAGAGCCTCACACTTTGGCACTAGAGCGGCACACTTTGGCACTAGAGCCTCACACTTTGGCACTAGAGCGGCACACTTTGGCACTAGAGCCTCACACTTTGGCACTAGAGCGGCACACTTTGGCACTAGAGCCTCACACTTTGGCACTAGAGCGGCACACTTTGGCACTAGAGCCTCACACTTTGGCACTAGAGCGGCACACTTTGGCACTAGAGCCTCACACTTTGGCACTAGAGCGGCACACTTTGGCACTAGAGCCTCACACTTTGGCACTAGAGCGGCACACTTTGGCACTAGAGCCTCACACTTTGGCACTAGAGCGGCACACTTTGGCACTAGAGCCTCACACTTTGGCACTAGAGCGGCACACTTTGGCACTAGAGCCTCACACTTTGGCACTAGAGCGGCACACTTTGGCACTAGAGCCTCACACTTTGGCACTAGAGCGGCACACTTTGGCACTAGAGCCTCACACTTTGGCACTAGAGCGGCACACTTTGGCACTAGAGCCTCACACTTTGGCACTAGAGCGGCACACTTTGGCACTAGAGCCTCACACTTTGGCACTAGAGCGGCACACTTTGGCACTAGAGCCTCACACTTTGGCACTAGAGCGGCACACTTTGGCACTAGAGCCTCACACTTTGGCACTAGAGCGGCACACTTTGGCACTAGAGCCTCACACTTTGGCACTAGAGCGGCACACTTTGGCACTAGAGCCTCACACTTTGGCACTAGAGCGGCACACTTTGGCACTAGAGCCTCACACTTTGGCACTAGAGCGGCACACTTTGGCACTAGAGCCTCACACTTTGGCACTAGAGCGGCACACTTTGGCACTAGAGCCTCACACTTTGGCACTAGAGCGGCACACTTTGGCACTAGAGCCTCACACTTTGGCACTAGAGCGGCACACTTTGGCACTAGAGCCTCACACTTTGGCACTAGAGCGGCACACTTTGGCACTAGAGCCTCACACTTTGGCACTAGAGCGGCACACTTTGGCACTAGAGCCTCACACTTTGGCACTAGAGCGGCACACTTTGGCACTAGAGCC
Source organism: Penium margaritaceum (assembly GCA_023375785.1). Classification (NCBI taxonomy): domain Eukaryota; kingdom Viridiplantae; phylum Streptophyta; class Zygnematophyceae; order Desmidiales; family Peniaceae; genus Penium; species Penium margaritaceum. Next base: position 135,491 of record SZWC01002522.1, on the reverse strand, counting down.
TCACACTTTGGCACTAGAGCGGCACACTTTGGCACTAGAGCCTCACACTTTGGCACTAGAGCGGCACACTTTGGCACTAGAGCCTCACACTTTGGCACTAGAGCGGCACACTTTGGCACTAGAGCCTCACACTTTGGCACTAGAGCGGCACACTTTGGCACTAGAGCCTCACACTTTGGCACTAGAGCGGCACACTTTGGCACTAGAGCCTCACACTTTGGCACTAGAGCGGCACACTTTGGCACTAGAGCCTCACACTTTGGCACTAGAGCGGCACACTTTGGCACTAGAGCCTCACACTTTGGCACTAGAGCGGCACACTTTGGCACTAGAGCCTCACACTTTGGCACTAGAGCGGCACACTTTGGCACTAGAGCCTCACACTTTGGCACTAGAGCGGCACACTTTGGCACTAGAGCCTCACACTTTGGCACTAGAGCGGCACACTTTGGCACTAGAGCCTCACACTTTGGCACTAGAGCGGCACACTTTGGCACTAGAGCCTCACACTTTGGCACTAGAGCGGCACACTTTGGCACTAGAGCCTCACACTTTGGCACTAGAGCGGCACACTTTGGCACTAGAGCCTCACACTTTGGCACTAGAGCGGCACACTTTGGCACTAGAGCCTCACACTTTGGCACTAGAGCGGCACACTTTGGCACTAGAGCCTCACACTTTGGCACTAGAGCGGCACACTTTGGCACTAGAGCCTCACACTTTGGCACTAGAGCGGCACACTTTGGCACTAGAGCCTCACACTTTGGCACTAGAGCGGCACACTTTGGCACTAGAGCCTCACACTTTGGCACTAGAGCGGCACACTTTGGCACTAGAGCCTCACACTTTGGCACTAGAGCGGCACACTTTGGCACTAGAGCCTCACACTTTGGCACTAGAGCGGCACACTTTGGCACTAGAGCCTCACACTTTGGCACTAGAGCGGCACACTTTGGCACTAGAGCCTCACACTTTGGCACTAGAGCGGCACACTTTGGCACTAGAGCCTCACACTTTGGCACTAGAGCGGCACACTTTGGCACTAGAGCCTCACACTTTGGCACTAGAGCGGCACACTTTGGCACTAGAGCCTCACACTTTGGCACTAGAGCGGCACACTTTGGCACTAGAGCCTCACACTTTGGCACTAGAGCGGCACACTTTGGCACTAGAGCCTCACACTTTGGCACTAGAGCGGCACACTTTGGCACTAGAGCCTCACACTTTGGCACTAGAGCGGCACACTTTGGCACTAGAGCCTCACACTTTGGCACTAGAGCGGCACACTTTGGCACTAGAGCCTCACACTTTGGCACTAGAGCGGCACACTTTGGCACTAGAGCCTCACACTTTGGCACTAGAGCGGCACACTTTGGCACTAGAGCCTCACACTTTGGCACTAGAGCGGCACACTTTGGCACTAGAGCCTCACACTTTGGCACTAGAGCGGCACACTTTGGCACTAGAGCCTCACACTTTGGCACTAGAGCGGCACACTTTGGCACTAGAGCCTCACACTTTGGCACTAGAGCGGCACACTTTGGCACTAGAGCCTCACACTTTGGCACTAGAGCGGCACACTTTGGCACTAGAGCCTCACACTTTGGCACTAGAGCGGCACACTTTGGCACTAGAGCCTCACACTTTGGCACTAGAGCGGCACACTTTGGCACTAGAGCCTCACACTTTGGCACTAGAGCGGCACACTTTGGCACTAGAGCCTCACACTTTGGCACTAGAGCGGCACACTTTGGCACTAGAGCCTCACACTTTGGCACTAGAGCGGCACACTTTGGCACTAGAGCCTCACACTTTGGCACTAGAGCGGCACACTTTGGCACTAGAGCCTCACACTTTGGCACTAGAGCGGCACACTTTGGCACTAGAGCCTCACACTTTGGCACTAGAGCGGCACACTTTGGCACTAGAGCCTCACACTTTGGCACTAGAGCGGCACACTTTGGCACTAGAGCCTCACACTTTGGCACTAGAGCGGCACACTTTGGCACTAGAGCCTCACACTTTGGCACTAGAGCGGCACACTTTGGCACTAGAGCCTCACACTTTGGCACTAGAGCGGCACACTTTGGCACTAGAGCCTCACACTTTGGCACTAGAGCGGCACACTTTGGCACTAGAGCCTCACACTTTGGCACTAGAGCGGCACACTTTGGCACTAGAGCCTCACACTTTGGCACTAGAGCGGCACACTTTGGCACTAGAGCCTCACACTTTGGCACTAGAGCGGCACACTTTGGCACTAGAGCCTCACACTTTGGCACTAGAGCGGCACACTTTGGCACTAGAGCCTCACACTTTGGCACTAGAGCGGCACACTTTGGCACTAGAGCCTCACACTTTGGCACTAGAGCGGCACACTTTGGCACTAGAGCCTCACACTTTGGCACTAGAGCGGCACACTTTGGCACTAGAGCCTCACACTTTGGCACTAGAGCGGCACACTTTGGCACTAGAGCCTCACACTTTGGCACTAGAGCGGCACACTTTGGCACTAGAGCCTCACACTTTGGCACTAGAGCGGCACACTTTGGCACTAGAGCCTCACACTTTGGCACTAGAGCGGCACACTTTGGCACTAGAGCCTCACACTTTGGCACTAGAGCGGCACACTTTGGCACTAGAGCCTCACACTTTGGCACTAGAGCGGCACACTTTGGCACTAGAGCCTCGCACTTTGGCACTAGAGTATCACTCTTTGGCACTAGAGCATCACATTTTGGTACTAGAGCGTCACACTTTGGAACTAGAGCGCCAAACGTTGGCACTAGAGCGTCGCACTTTGGCACTAGAGCGTCATACTTTGGCACTAGAGCTTCACACTCTGGCACTAGAGTGTCACACTTGGCACTAGAGCATCACTCTTTCGACTAGAGCGTCATGCTTTGGCACTAGAGCGTCACACGTTAGCACTAGAGCGTCACACTTTGGCACTAGAGCGTCTCACTTTGGCTCTAGCGCTTCACACTTTGGCACTAGAGCGTCACAATGTGGCACTAGACCTTCACACGTTGGCACTAGAGTGTCACACTTGGCACTAGAGCATCACTCTTTCGACTAGAGCGTCATGCTTTGGCACTAGAGCGTCACACTTTGGCACTTTAGCATCACACTTTGGCACTAGAGCTCCAAACTTTGGCACTATAGCATCACACTCTGGCACTACAGCGTCACACTTTGGCACTAGAGCGTCACACTCTGAAAATAGAGCTCCAAACGTTGGCACTAGAGCGTCGCACTTTGGCACTAGAGCTTCACACTTTGGCACTCAAGCGTCACACGTTGGCACTAGAGCATCACACTTTGGCACTAGAGCATCACAATTTGGCACTAGAGCTTCACACCTTGGCACTAGAGCGTCACACTTTGGCACTAGTGTTCCACACTTTGGCATTAGAGCGTCACACTTTGGCATTGGAGTGTCACACTTTGGCACTAGAGCTTCTCACTTTGGCACTAGAGCGTCACTCCATTGAACTAGGGCGTCACACTTTGGCACTAGAGTGTCACACTTTGGCACTAGAGTGTCACACTTTGGCACTAGAGTTTCGAACTTGGGCACTAGAGCGTCACATTTTGGCACTAAAGCATCTAACTATGGCAATAGAGTGTTGCACTTTGGAACTAGAGCGTCAGACTTTGGCACTAGAGCGTCACACGCTGGTACTAGAGCGTTACACTTTGGCACTAGAGCATCAAACATGGGCACTAGAGAAACGCACTTTGGCACTATAGCGTCAAACTTGAGGACAAGAGTGTCACACTTTGGCACTAGAGCGACACACTTTGGCACTAGAGCTTCAAACTCTGGCAATAGAGCGTCAGACTTTGGCACAACAGCGTCACACTTTGGCACTAGAGCGTCACAATTTGGCACTAGAGCATCACACTTTGGCACTAGAGCTCTACACTTTGGCACTAGAGCGTCACACATTGGCACTACAGTGTCACACTCTGGCACTACAGTGTCACACTTTGGCACTAGAGGATCACACTTTGGCACTAGAGCTCCAAACGTTGCCATTTGAGCATCACAATTTGGCAATAGAGCGTCATACTTTGGCACTAGAGCGTCACACGTTTGGCACTAGAGCATCACACTTTGGCACTAGACCTTCACACTTTGGCACTATAACGTCACACTTTGGCACTAGATCATCGCACTTTGGCACTAGAGTGTCACACTTTGGCACTAGAGCTTCATACGTTGGTACTAGAGCATCACACTTTGGCACGAGAGCATCCCAGTTTGGAACTGGAGCGTCACTTGTGGCACTGGAGCGTCACACTTTGGTACTTGAGCGTCACACTTTGACACTAGAGCTTCACACTTTGGCACTAGAGCATCATACTTTGGCACTAGAGCTTCACACTTTGGCACCAGAGCGTTACCCATTGGCACTAGAGCTTCAAACGTTGGCACTAGAGCGTCTTACTTGGGAACTAGAGCGTCACACTTTGGTACTAGAGCGTCACACATTGGCACTAGAGTATCACACGTTGGCACTAGAGTTTTGAACTTTGGCACTAGAGCGTCAAGCTTTGGCACTAGAGCGTCACACTTCGACACAAAAGCTTCACACTTTGGAACTAGAGCTTCACACTTTGGCACTAGCGCATCATACTTTGGCATTAGAGCATCGCACTTTGGCACTACAGCGTCACACTTTGGTACTAGAGCGTCACCCTTTGGCACAAGAGCGTCACACTTTGGGACTAGAGCGTCACACGTTGGCACTAGAGCATCACACTCTGGAACTAGAGCGTCACACTTTGGCAGTAGAGCGTCACACTTTGGCACTAGAGCGTCACACTCTGGCAGTAGCGCTTCACACTTTGGCACTAGAGCGTCACACTGTGGCACTAGACCTTCACACTTTGGTACTAGAGCGTCACAATTTGGCAGTATAGCTTCACACTTTGGCACTAGAGCGTCACACTTTGGCACGGGAGAGTCACACTTTGGCACTAGAGCGTCACACTTTGGCACTATAGTATCACACTTGGGCACTAGAGTTACGAACTTTGGCACTAGAGCGTACAACTAGGATGCAGCTAGGGCATAACTAGGGTGCAACTGGGGCGCAACTAGGGCGCGACTAGGGCGCAACTAGGGTGCAAGTAGGGCGCAAGTAAGACGCAACTAGGGCACAACTAGGGCACAACTAGGGCGTAGCTCTAGTCCAACTAAGGCGCAACTAGGGTGCAAGTAGGGTGCCAGTAGGGCGTAAGTATGGTGCAATAAGGGTGCAAGAAAGGCACAACTAGGGTGCAACTAGGGCGCAACTAGGATGCGACTAGGGTGCACGTAGGGCACAACTAGGGTGCAAGTAGGGTGCAAGTAGGGCGCAAGTAGGGTGCAAGTAGGGCACAACTAAGGCACAACTAGGGCGCAACTAGGGCGTGTCAGAAGAATGCAGTAAGGACGCCAAGAGCAGAGGCGAGCAGAAGCAATGGGGCAGACAGGAGTGACGTAGAGCAGAGCGGCGCATGCGGATCCAAGGAGTTAGTCGCAGGACCACGAGAGGAGACGAGGCACTGGAACTCCAAGGTAGACAGAGTGTAGAGCAAAGGTCGTAAGAGCGAAGCAAGGGAGGTGACAAAAGCAAAAGGTTTTGGATGGCAAAGCGACGAGCTGGGAGGAAACAATGGTGGGTGAAGACAATCGAAAGGAGAGGCGAGCAGGGCTAGGACACGGCGGCGAAGCCGCGGAACCAAGAGGGAACAGGATGAGTAGAACTGTTTTGGTTTACTCGAGGGAATGAACATCCTCAGTTTAAAAAGGACAGAACAGGACAAAACAAGTAAAGCAACGGCTTCTTTCCGCTAGCCGGACGCGGGTGACAGGTGTCACTTTATTAGGGTCGAACGGTCATAAATCCGATGAACCGTTGGTCAAGGTGGTTCGGTGATGGACCAAGCCGTTATTGAGAATTCGGAACTAGTCCGAGAGATGGTCCTTCTTCCTGCCAAATTTATGTTTCTGACACCCCCGTGAAGCTGGCAGGGAGAAGGATTATGGCTTGTGCGAGTACTTTCGTTTTTCATCCTCTGTGGGAGGACGTACTCGGCTGGCTAGAAGAAAGTGGTGCCACATGGTGCTCAGATTGTCTGGGTGCCTGGTAAGGGCCTCATGCCGGCTGACATCAGTGATTGTTCTGAGTGCTGCTCTGACTTGGCGGTTGACATCTGCATATCGGAGACTCCTTGCAGCCTCTGTGATCGGCCGGTCAACATGAAGAGGAGGGCCTAGGAGAGTATCAGTAACGCCAAAGCCATGGAGGAACTCAGGAAAGAGGAGGGTCAGAACGTCAGCAACCCAGAGATCCACGGTCTCGGATCTCTCTTCGACAATGAAGGCAGGCAGGACACTGATGCATCCTATTAGTAGGGGAAGAACGGCACGATGGTTGAAACTGTAGGCGATCTTGTTCTTCCACCAGGCATGCTTGCAGATATTGTTCCAGAGGAGTGGACCTGTGCGAACCTCACTGGAGGAGAATGCTGAAGAGAGGAGCCGATGAGAAAGCGAAGGAGTGACTGATGGCGAAGTGAGCGCAGGGATGAAACCTCGTGTGCTTTGGAAGTTGTCGGCGTGGTGCAGGTCGTCGCGGAGCAGGCGATGCGACCGGGCGGATCCTTGTGCCGAGCAAGGGTGATCAGGAGGAGACAGAAGCGACTGATGAGTGAGTGGGCGCAGGGACGAAACCACGTGCGCTGTTGTAATAGAGGGATAGAATGCGGCAAGGGGACGGCAGAGGCCGACGCGCCGCGAAAAATCTACTGCCGGCTTGGGTGCAGGCTGCTGCGAAGCGGATAGCGAGCTCGTGCAGGTCCTTGTGCTGGTCACAGATGCGGATGCCGAGGAGGCGGAAGTTGATGAAATAGAAGTGGGCGCAGGGGCGAAACCACGTGCGCTGCGGAAGCTTTTGGCGTGGGCGCAGGTCGTCGCAAAGCGGGCGATACGACCGGGCGGATCCTTGTGTCAAGCTGATGTGGAAGCGAAGTGGAAGAAGGAGGAGGCAACTGATGGCCGAGTGGGCGCAAGGGCGGAACCACGTGCACAAATGAAGGAGGCGGATGATGAAGGCTGAGGCTGAGGCGCGAATGATGCGGAGAAACAATGCAGTAAAATGAAACGAGAACAGCGAAAGATGGAGATGACGAGGCAGATGGAGAGCAGCGCGACGAAGATGGATGACGCTGAGGAAGGAGGCTGGAGGGAAGTGGGAATGTGAATGTTGCAGCAGGCAGCGGACAGCGAGGAAGAAGGAGGCGATACGTGACAACCAAGTATCTGCTTCCAGGAGAGTGACGGCTTGTTCCCCGGTTGGCCCGAGAACAACGGGCAGGAAGACTGGTGGTGTCCGATGTCCCGGGAGCGAGAGTACTGCGGCTGCAGCAGAAGAGGTCGTACGACAGGCAGAGACACTGGTCCACTGATGCCAGTAGAGTGACGGCTTGTTCCCCAGTTGGCTCACAATGGGAGCAGGAAGACTGGTGGTGTTCGATATCCTGACGGCGGCAGTTCCGCTGCTGTTGCTGACGACGTGAGAAGGCGGTGCGAGGATGCGATGCGATATAACAGATGCGAGGAGGGTGATGCCGATGAGACAGATGGAGCAGATGAGGCTGCTGAGGGGAGAGGAGAAAGGCGGAGGTGCTTGTGAGGTTGCGCAGATGAGGAGAAGCAGAGGGTTGGCGACAATAAGCTTCCTGGAAGATGAGGGCAGAAGGCGACTCGGGAGTGTTCATGCAGCTGTTGAGGACGGCACGTTACCAAGAGTTGGCCACGGGCGCGGAAATGGGCGCAGGGCATTCTCAAGATGACTAGGCGTTTCTTCAGCGTGGGAACATCTCCAGGCAGTACTGCTGATGTCAGCTGCTGACGAATCGGAGAGGCACGAGACGACGGTAGCGGCGGCAGAACGATGCGAAGGAAGGAAGGATGGCGGCAAAGCGATGACGCGGTCACGGGGTACCAGGTGATGTTACCTAATGCTCTGATACCATGTTAGAAGAATGCAGTGAGTAAGGACGCCAGGAGCAGAGGCGAGCAGAAGCAATGGGGCAGACAGGAGTGACGTAGAGCAGAGCGACGCATGCATACCCAAGGAGTTAGTCGCATGGCCACGAGAGGAGACGAGGCACTGGAGCTCCAAGGTAGACAGAGTGCAGAGCGGAGATCGTGAGAGCGAAGCAAGGGAGGTGACGAAAGTGAAAGGTTGAGGATGGCGAAGCGAAGAGCTAGGAGGAAACAGTGGTGGATGAAGGTAATCGAACGGAGAGGCGAGCAGGACTAGGACACGGCGGCAAAGCCGCGGAACCAAGAGGGAACATGATGAGCAGAACTGTTCTGGTTAGCTCGAGGGAATGAATATCCGCGGTGTAAAAAGGACAAAACAGGACAAAATAAGTAAAGCAACGACTTCCTTCCGCTAGCCGGACGCGGATGATAGGTGTCCCTTTATTAGGGTCAAACGGTGATATATCCGATGAACCGTTGGTCAAGGTGGTTTGGTGATGGACCGAGCCTTCATTGAGAACTCGGAACTAGTCCGAGAGATGATCCTTCTTCCTGCCAGATTTATGTTTCTGACAGGGCACAACTAGGGCGCAACTAGGGCGCAACTAGAGCGCAACTAGGGCACAACTAGGGCACAACTAGGACGCAACTAGGGCGCAACTAGGGCGCAACTAGGGCACAACTAGGGTGCAATTAAGGCGCAACAAGGGGGCAACGAGGGCCCAACTAGGGCGCGACGAGGGCGCAAAGAGGGCGCAACTAGGACGCAACTAGGATGGAACTAGGGCGCAACTAGGGTGTAACTAGGCCGCATCTAGGGTGCAAATAGGGTGCAACTAGGACACAACTAGGGCACACCTAGGACGCAACTAGGTCGCAACTATGGCGCAACTAGGGCGCAACTAGGGTGCAAGTAGGGTGCAACCGGGGCGCAACCAAGGCGCAACTAGGGCGCAACTAAGATACAACCAGGGCACAACTAGGGCGCAACTAGGGTGTAACTAGTGTGCAGGTTGGGCGCAACTAAGGCGCAACTAAGGCGCAACTAGCGCGTAAGTAGGGCACACGTAGGACGCAACTAGGGCGTAAATAGAGCACAACTAGGGCGTAGCTAGTGCCCAACTAAGGCACACCTAGGGCGCAAGAAGGGTTCCAGTAGGGTGCAAGTAGGGTGCAACAAGGGCGCAAATAGGGTACAACTATAGTGCAACTAGGGCGCAACTAGGGCGCAACTAGGTCGTGACTAGGGCGCGACTAGGGCGCGACTAGGGTGCAACTAGGGCGCAACTAGGGCGCAACTAGGGCAAAACTAGGGTGCAACTAGGGCGCAACTAGGGTGCAACTAGGGCGCAACTAGGGCGCACCTAGGGTGCAACTAGGCCGCAACTAGGGCACAACTAGGGCGCAACAAGGGTGCAACTAGAGCGCAAGTAGGGCGTAAGTAGGGCACGAGTAGGGAGCAACTACGGCACAAGTGGGACACAACTAGGGTGTAACAAGGGCGCAACTAGGGTGCAACTTGAGCGCAACGAGGGCGCAACGAGGGCGCAACGAAGGCGCAACAAGAGCGCAACTAAGACGCAACTACGGCGCAACTAGGGTGCAACTAGGGTGCAACTAGGGCGCAACTAGGGCGTGACTATGGCGCGACTAGAGCGCGACTAGGGGGCGACTAGGGCGCGACTTGGGCGCAACTAGGGCGCAACTAGGGCGCAACTAAGGCGCAACTAGGGTGCAACTAGGGCGCAATAAGGGCGCAACTGGGGGCAACTAGGGCGCAACAAGGGTGCAACTTGGGTGCAACTAGGGCGCAAATAGGCACAACTAGGGCGCAACTAGGGCGCAACTAGGGCGCACCTAGGACACAACTAGGGCGCAACTAGGGCAAGACTAAGGCGCAACTAGGGCGCAAATAGGGATTGGGACCGGGATTGGGAGTGGGACTAGGACTTGGACTGGGACTGGGAGTGGGACTGGGACTGGGACTGGGTCTAGGACTAGGACTGGGACTGGAACTGGGACTAGGACTGGGACTGGGACAGGGACTGGGACTCGGACTGGGACCGGGACCGGGACTGGGACTGGGACTGGGATTGGGACTAGGATCGGGACTGGGATCGGGACAGGCATCGGGAGTGGGATCGAGAAAGAGATCGGGACTGGGATCGGGGCTGGGATCGGGCCGGGGATCGGGACTGGGATTGAGACTGGGATCGGGACAGGGATCGGGACTGAGATCAGGACTGGGATCGGGACAGGCATCGGGAGTGGGATCGAGAAAGAGATCGGGACTGGGATCGGGGCTGGGATCGGGCCGGGGATCGGGACTGGGATTGAGACTGGGATCGGGACAGGGATCGGGACTGAGATCAGGACTGGGATCGGGACAGGCATCGGGAGTGGGATCGAGAAAGAGATCGGGACTGGGATCGGGGCTGGGATCGGGCCGGGGATCGGGACTGGGATTGAGACTGGGATCGGGACAGGGATCGGGACTGAGATCAGGACTGGGATCGGGACAGGCATCGGGAGTGGGATCGAGAAAGAGATCGGGACTGGGATCGGGGCTGGGATCGGGCCGGGGATCGGGACTGGGATTGAGACTGGGATCGGGACAGGGATCGGGACTGAGATCAGGACTGGGATCGGGACAGGCATCGGGAGTGGGATCGAGAAAGAGATCGGGACTGGGATCGGGGCTGGGATCGGGCCGGGGATCGGGACTGGGATTGAGACTGGGATCGGGACAGGGATCGGGACTGAGATCAGGACTGGGATCGGGACAGGCATCGGGAGTGGGATCGAGAAAGAGATCGGGACTGGGATCGGGGCTGGGATCAGGACTGGGTTCGAGACTGGGATCGGGACTGGGATCGGGACTGTGATAGGGACTGGGATTGGGACAGGGATCGGGATTGGGATCGGGACTGGGATCGGGACTGGGATCAAGACTGGGATCAGGACTCGAATCGGGACTGGGATCGGGACAGGCATCGGGAGTGGGATCGAGAAAGAGATCGGGACTGGGATCGGGACTGGGATCGGGACTGGGATCGGGACTGGGATTTGGACTGGGATCGGGACAGGGTGTTAATCCTCTCTCTACACATTTTCCTCTCCGAAGTGGACATGAGTGCGCAGGGCATGCTGAACCAAAGAGTGGAGGCAACGCACATTGAGTCTGCATGCCGGACCCACCCTCTGTTGCCTTTGGGATTGCCAGTGCGCTGGCCTCCCTCTCTCGGCATTGCCCTTGCATCGCTCTCCGTGCCAGCTGTGGCCACTATATTGGATCCCTTGTGAAACCTAGTTTTGGATTACTCTGGTTGCTTGCAGACCTTTGGGAACCTAGTTTAGGTCTATAATAGTTCAGGGCATACTGTGTGGTACTGTGTGTTTTTTGTGGGTCGGGACAGTCAGCCCCATTTGCATGTCACGCGCCGGCCAACGGGTGTGTCTCGCTTACCGAGACTCACCCGCTCGAGCTCTTTTTGGCTCGAGCTAGACACTTAGGTTCCAGCGCGGATCCATGGCCGCGACGTAAACCCAATTCTAGCATACTCTAACCTTGACCATTTTACGCAAGACAAGTTGCATTCGAGCCGTAGTGAGTTTCTCATGGTATCAGAGCGACTTCCTAGGCCTATGGCTGACGCATAGAGGCAGCGCAGAGTAAAAAGGGTGGCGGCCGAGCCCCGCGCGGCTCTAGATCCGCGCGTCCGTCACCGTAGTAGGCCGCGTCTGCTACTAGGGGCCGTCAAAGGCCCTCCCCTAGGCCGCGCGTGGACAGCAGAAGCGGCAGAAGTGAGGGGAAAGCTCGCAAGGGCGAGAAAGACGTGGGAGGGAGAGCCCAAGCGCCAATCCGCCAATGGGAGGAGGAGGCGGGGTCCCTCGGCCCACAGACTGGCTTGTGTAGGGCACATATGAGCAAAGGGACCTTCCTATACCAAGACAAGGCGGCTTCCAGGAGCTACGGGCTCGCGTCCAAAACTGGGCCCAAAGTGGGCCCGGCGAATTGCTACCGAAATTTTCTCGGCCGGCAAAGAGGGGAGTCGGGGTCACGCAGCCGTCTTAGGACCTGCTAGAACCAAAGGAGCCATGAGTCAAGCAGGGTCAGCACGTGGAGGGCGAGGTGGTGGAGCACGGAGTGGCGGCGCAGTTACAGTAACATGGGACGAACTGAGCAGGGTCATGATTCACAAGGACCTGACTCCGCCTGCTCTCGGCACGCGCGACTTCCTTGCATGGAAGGATGTTTTTCTAGTGTGGGCGGCAAAGCATGGGATGGAGGAGCTGTACCTCCTACCCTCGACCGACGCCACTGAGGATCGGGTTTTACTACGGGCTTTCAATGCCTTGGTCCGGGCCTTGCCCGACGACCAGTCATACGCCATCCGCCACTTCCGCTTTGGCGGCAGAGGAGAGGACCCAGCAGACCATCGTAGTGGGGCTCCGCGTCCTCATGAGGCGTGGCAGCACCTGGATACCCGTCATGAGGAACGGGGCATGCCACTGGTGATCACTTTGCGCAACCGCCTCCAGAACCTTTATCCAAAGCCGGGGGCACCGATAGCAGACTATTGGGATGCTGCTATGGACCTTCGCCACCGTATCCCCGGGCTCGGAGCATCCTGCTCCGTGCTCGAATGGCTGGACCCCGTCGTGCTGCACCTTGGAGAGCCCTACAGAGAGTTACGGCGAGGGCTTCTGAGGCGCCTTCGGGTGGCCGACATTGAGAACACTAATCTAGCGGAGGTGTTCGAAGAGCTGCGCCACTACGAGGACATTCTTTGTGGTGAGGCGCGAGAGGCCAACAACCCGACACCTAGCGCCTTCGTTCATCAGTCCCCGTCGAGTGCTTCCACCAACTTTACTCACGGAGGAGGCAGAGGCGGAGGAGGCGGGTGACATGGAGGAACAGGTTCCCAGACAGGCGGAGGACGAGGCCATGGCCGAGGTGGCGGTGGCGGTGGAGGACAGCGCACCTACAACTACTGCGACAAGCATGGTCACTTCTGGCGTGCCTGCCCGGATCTGAAGCGCATCATGACTCAATCCCAGCAGCAGCAGCAGCAGGTGCACTAGAGGTTTGCAGCACCGATGCCTCGTCCTCTTGGGCAGCAGCTGCATCCCACAGCGTGGTCCACACCCATGATGACATGACCTCGACTTCCTGCACCCTTCGGCGGCATCACTTATGCGTCACCACCGGTGGTGCAGCCGCCGGCGGGCCAGCGGATCTATCTAGGGCTCCCTCCTTTCTACCAGGGCCCCTACTACGTCCCACCGAACGCGGCCATCCCCATCCCCACATCCGCATGGACGCAGTGCATCTACACTGACATGGCCGAGTCCGAGCAACCCACAGGAGGAGACCCTCTAGCCGGGTGGACAGTGCCCATGGAGCTGCAACCTCGAGAACCAACGGCCATGCCACAGTCACCGGGTCAGCGATTGGCGCACACACATGTCACCACTTCACACACACTTCCAATGCATGAGTGGCTGTTTGACACTGCTGCGTCACATCACATGTCTCCGCATCGCCAGCTGTTTGTGTCGCTGTACTCTGCGCATGATGTGGAGGGTGTAAAAACTGGGTCCGAGGAGGTGTTGGACGTGGAGGGTGTGGGCACAGTGGTGTTGCAAGCACCTGGGGGCATCTTGTTTTTGACGGGTGTGTTGTATGTTTCCAAGTTGAAAGTGAACCTTCTGTCTGGGGGTCAGCTAGACCGCCAAACCAACATGTCCACTCTCACACAGAAACAACGCTGCATGCCTTTTGATGCTACCGGGGCGCTGTTGGCCGATGGACCTTTGGACGCTGACATGCTCTACCGCCTGACCCTCTTTCCACTGACCCAGATGCACTCACACAGACAACAGACGTACGTCATCACAGCTACGAATGCAAAGCACAAGGACCTACTGCACCGTTGCCTTGCACACATCAACACAGGCCTGGTCACAGACATGATCAAACACACGACAGCACACGGTCTCCTGCCTATGGACTGTCCACATGGTCTCAGTTCAGATGCGTGTCTCGACTGTCAGGAAGACAAGGCCCACAGACAGACCTTCCATCGGTCAGATAAGGTCTACAAGGCTCCGCAAGAACTTGTCCATGTAGACCTGACAGGCCCCATGCCGGTGCCCTCTGTGCAGTATGGGTCACAGTACATTCTCACACTGTCAGACGACTACAGTCGTTATCGCTGGGCATTCTTGATGAAATCAAATGCAGACGTCCAACGTGCTATTACGGAATGGATTCCTCTTGCTGAGCGGCAGACTGGTTATAAGCTGCTAAAACTGCGCACAGAAAGAGGCGGGGAGTTCGTGGGTGTCCTGACAACAGAGTTGAAGGCAACAGGTATGAGCATCAAACTACCGCACCGTACACAACACAACAAAATGGGGTGGCTGAAAGGTGGCATAGACTCCTTGGTGATGCACTACGCACCCTGCTGAGCGAGTCTGGTCTGTCCTTCAGCTTCTGGGAGGAAGCCGTCAAGTATGTGACATGGGTGTGGAACAGGGTGCCACAAGGGCCTCAGCCCAAGGCAGTCATGCCATGGGAGCGATGGTTTAAGGAGAAGGCTGATTTAAGACCAGCAAGGATCTGGGGCACTATGACATGCGTGTGGTTTGTACAGCCTCAAAGAGACCATAAACTAAGCCCACGAGGTCGATGGTGTGTCTTTGTAGGCGTCTCTCATGCCTCTAAAGCATGGCAATTTTGGGACCCCATGCATCACCACTCCCTAGAGAGCAGGGATGCATCCTTCTTGGAGCACATGTCCTCAAACAGTACCGCACCCTACGTCACACTCCTCACATCAACATCCCTGAGCATTTTACCGACTATGTGAGTGTGCATGTGTTTGTGCCGCACACACCCACCGCACCACCAGCACCACAATCACCATAGCAAGAGCAGCACACAGAAGAAACTTCGTCTGTTCCCACAGACCTCTTGACATCCACTGACTGGAGTCTGTGACTTCCGCAGCACAGACTCCAGTATTTCGCACACACCACCCGGGCTACAAGCCCAGACCCCCCAGCACAGCACAGAGGATAACAGAACATCATCCCCACCACCGGTACGACGCTCCTCGCGCAATGTTGAGCATAGAATTATATACAATTTTATCACACGGCTGGGCCAGTGAACGCGGACCATACCACTGTGGAGCCCCATACACTTGCTGAGGTCAGGGGGGCGTGCTGATGCGAGTGAGTGGGACAAGGCCATGGTGGCTGAGTTAAACGCTCTTATGGAGCACGGTGTGTACGAACTGGTCCCACTGCCACCCGGGCGAAAAGCCATTGATGTCAAATGGGTCTACAAGCTCAAGAGGAACCTAGCAGGACTCATTGAGAAATACAAAGCGAGGCTTGTGGCTAAGGGTTTTCACCAGATCCCAGGTCAGGACTTCACAGACACCTATGCTCCAGTGGGCAAGTACGGGACGAGCCAGGCACTGTTGGGCGTGTATGCACATGAGGAGTGGGAAATCCATCAAATGGATGTCAAGAATGCCTTCCTCGATGACCCACTTGAGGAAGAGATTTAGGTAAAACAACCATAAGGGTTTGATGATGGCACTGACCGCGTGTGGCTGCTTCTCAAGGCCCTTTATGGGCTGAAGCAAGCCCCGCGCTGCTGGAATAAAGAAATATGACGTACTCTTGGATCAGGGAGGTTCATGCAAAGCCTTAGCGACCCGTCTCTCTTCCTACGCTGGGACCACGGTCTCCCTGTTGCCTTGCTTGTCTATGTGGATGATCTCCTTATCCTGTCACCCTCCCTTTCTCTCATCGCAGACACAAAGAAGCTCCTCACCTCGCACTACAGCATGACAGACTTGGGTGAAGCAACAGACTTCTTGGGCATGACTATCACCAGGGACAGGACTGCTTGCATGCTCAGCCTGCACCAAGGACGGTTCATATCACACCTGATTGCACGTTTTCAGCACCTGGTCCACCATTTGCCACGACAGCATTCACCAATGAGTCCTTATGTGTATGCATACCTCTTGGAAGTCAACACCACTAACTATGGACCTGACTGTGATCCCACACTGTACAGACAAATCACTGGTAGCCTGTCATATCTTGCTTCCAGCACACAACCTGACATCTCATGCACAGTGAACGTGCTGGCTTAGTTCAGCCAACAGCCGCAAAGCACACATCTCAAAGCACTGCTGAAGTTGCTTCGCTATGTGATGGACACCGCTGCGCTTAAGGGTGCACACCATGCCGGAACCGCGGTTCTGACAACAGAACCGGGTTTACGATTCTGACTGCTCCCAGAACCAGAACCGCGGTTCCCGTACTGGAACCGCGGTTCTTCAGATTCACGGTTCTTTTCATGATAGACTCGCGGTTCCTCAGAGTATAGCTCGCGGTTCCTGTCTTTCAAGGTTCGCGATTCCGTTTGCACTTGATTTGCAAATCTGTGTGTTAGAAAGTGACGGTTCAAAGACATTTAGCCGCCATGTTTCTAGCACTACTGTCTCATTGCTTCATTGCACATCTACACCATTGCACCGTTGAATACATGCAGAGTTGCAACATTGCACAATTGCACCATTGTTTCATTGCACCATTGCTCTATTGCACCATGGCCCCAATGCACCATTGCATCAATGCACCATTGCTCCATTGCACCATTGCACCACTGCACCATTGCACCATTGCACCAATGCACCAATGCACCAGTGCACCATTGCACCATTGCACCATTGCACCATTGCACCATTGTACCATTGCACCATTGCAAAATTGCACCATTGCACCGTTGCACCATTGCACCATTGCGCCATTGCACCATTACACCATTGCACCATTGCACCATTGCACCATCGCACCATTGCACCATTGCACCATTGCACCATTGTACCATTGCACCATTGCACCA
>SZWC01002522.1:93401-114381 GCA_023375785.1 Penium margaritaceum | reverse complement strand
GGCGCAACTAGGGCGCAACTAAGGCGCAACTAGGGCGCAACTAGGGCGCAATTGGGCGCAACTGGGGACAACTAGGGCGCAACTTGGGCGCAACTTGGGCGCAACTAGGGCGCAACTAGGGCACAACTAGGACGCAACTAGGACGCAACTAGGGCGCACCTAGGGCGCAACTAGGGTGCAACTAGGGCGAAACTAAGGCGCAACTAGGGCACAAATAGGGCACAAGTAGGACGCAACTAGGGCGCAACTATGGTACAACTAGGGCGTAGCTAGTGTCCAACTGGGGCGCAACTAGGGCGCAAGTAGGGTGCAAGTAGGGCGCAAGTAGGGTGCAACTTGTGCGCAACTAGGGCGCGCACTCAGGGCGCAACTAGGGCGCAACTAGGGTGCAACTAGGGTGCAAGTATGGCGCAACTAGGGTTCAACTAGGGCGCAAGTAGGGCGCAAGTAAGACACAACTAGGACGCAACTAGGACACAACTAGGGCGTAGCTAGTGCCCAATTGAGGCGCAACAAGGGCGCAAGTAGGGTGCCAGTAGGGTGTAAATTTGGTGCAATAAGGGTGCAAGAAGGGCGCAACTAGGGTGCAACTAGTGCGTAACTAGGGTGCAACTAGTTTGCAAGTTGGGCGCAACTATGGCGCAACTTAGGCGCAACTTGGGTGCAAGTAGGGTGCAACTATAGCACAAGTATGGCGCAACTATGGCACAAGTAAGGGTGTTCACGAGTCTAGAATCGCGAGTCTGAAGGGGGACTCGGACTCCCAAGTCCGAGTCTCCTCCGGAACTCGGACTCGCGAGTCCGAGTCCCAGATCAGACTCGGACTCGCGAGTCTCGGACCAGACTCGCGAGTCCGCAGATTCGCGAGTATGTCAGGACAAACTCGCGAGTCCGTGTCAGTTACCACTATGTCACCGATCAACCACCAACATTATGACTCCCTCGTGATATTGTACTTTTACACTGGTGTAACTTCACTCTTGGCTCCTCGTTGAGGCACAAGCATTTGGAACAGAGGCAATAGGAACAGAATGACTTGGAAACATGTAGTTATATGTATAGGTCACTGACCATGTAGGTATATCTTTCTGTCACCAACTTTATCTCCCTGTTGTATTATACTCTCACTCATGCTTAAGTTCACCCTCGTCATTCATAGTGCAACAATTGGAACAAGAGCAGTGGGAAACATGTAGGCAATTATTTCTGTTCATAGTTCTTAACTCACTTTTGGCTCCTCATTAAGTCACACGCATTTGTTACTGAAAAGCAATTGGAAACATGTTGTAACAACATTGCTACAAAGGAGAGCCGAGGGGATCATGGAATTGCCATCATGGAACAACATTGCTCTTGGCCACTTATGTCCTCTATAAAGCCCTTGAAGGGCTTGAGGATAGCGATGACCATGCCCAACAGCTCCCACCCCTGCCCACTGGGGATGAGAGCAGGATCCCTTGACTGCAGCCACTCATCAAGCACTTCTTTGATCCTCACGACCCTCTCACACATGTCAAGGATACTGTTCCACCGGGTCGGGGTGTCCAGGTGGAGGGACAAGTACGTCACGCCGCGGGCAGCACAAGCATTGATCAAAGACTGTTCACGCTTGGCTGACCTGCTGACGTGGTTGACGATGTCCCTTGCGGACCGGAGGTGCTCGTCCACCTCGTCCACGGCGATGAGGTATTTCACGGCCAGGTTCAGCACGTGGCCCATGCAATGGATGTGGCCATCCTTGCTGAACCGGTCGTTCTGCAGCACGAGAAAGTTGTCCACCATGCTGTCGTTCACGAAGGCGTTGTTCACCGTCAAACAGTACATCTTGTCCCACAATCCCCACTCCTTCACAGTACCCAAGAACAGGTCAAACACAGTGGCAGCAGTTGCATCATCAGAGCACAAAGGAAAGGCCAGAGCAACGCTCTCCAGCTGCCAGTCCTCGATCCAGTAAGCGGTCACACCAAGATACTTGTGGTTTGCGTCTGAATGCCAGGCGTCGGTTGTGAAAGACACCTCAGGGACGACAGCAAGAAACATCTTCTTCAGCCTCTTCCTGAACGCAGCACCACCAGACTTGATCAAACGCGTGAGAGTGATTCTTCCAGGCAGGATTGCAAAAGGGTTGGAGTGTAGGAATTCCACCTTCAGCCATGCCGACTCAATGCTCAAGACGCTCTGGTTCTTGTCAACCACGTGCGTCCAGTTGCACGACAGAAAGTGTTTCCTGTTGAACACAAGACCCACCCCCGTGGCACCACGAGCAACCTGTGTGTTAGTCCCATCGACCTCGGCAGCAGTCATTGCAGCAGCCTGTGATGCCTTCACAAGCTTCTCCGACACCTCCAACTGCTTCAGCTCCTGGTACTTTGCTTTGTGCTTGCGTCTCAGGTGCTTCCACATTGATGAAGTCTGGCTCCCAGTTAGAGCGAACGTACCCTTGAGCCCCGTCTGCCTGGGACACAGTCTGCAGGCAGCCCTCGGCTCACCGTTGATGACGACATAGGTGAAGACATTCCACACAACCGAAGGTTTCAACTTCCGCTTGTCCACGCGTCCTTGCACGTTCAACGTCGCTTGAACCAACGTACCACCAGGCCTAGACGCCGTGGTACTCGGGACCTACTGCTGCCCCTGCTGCACTCGCTGTTGTTGCTGTGCTGGCTGCGTCGTTGGCTGCTATGTGACCATGGCTGCTGACTGTGGTCTCAGCTCGACAGCCCTCCTTTCTAAGGCTCACGCCTTAGAGAAAGAGACCGTCGAAAGACGGCACTACCAAAATAGTGCACTCGAAAGAGTGCATTCGGCCGCTTAGCCGAACCGGACGGAACACGGCGGATGCGGTTTCATGCGGTTGCGTGAAACCCTAGCGGCTGCATGAGCAAATGCGAGATGCAAAACGAGACTTTTAGAGCAAACTGCCCTGGCCAAAGGCCGTCCCGGGCAGCCATGCACGGGCTGCAGAGAAACCCTTCTTGAGGGTTCAGCGGGTCCGTGGCGGTGGGGGGTTGAACGCGACCACACGCGAATATCCGTAGCCCCCCCCCCCCCGCACATTGCCCCTCGCCCAGGGACTCGCGATTCCTGAAGGCGGACTCGGCCTCGCGAGCCGAGCCAGGCCGCCGGACTCGGACTCGCGAGTCCCAGACCGGACTCGAGATCGCGAGTCTGGGACTTGAGTCTGGGTTTTTGGTGTACAGGCTTAGGCGCAAGTAGGGTGCAACCAGGGCGCAACTAGAGCGCAACTAGGGCGCAACTAGGGCGCAACTAGGGCGCAACGAGGGTGCAACCAGTGTGCAAGTTCGGCACAACTAAGGCGCAACTAAGGCACAACTAGCGCACAAGTAGGACGCAAGTAGGACGCAACTAGGGAGCAACTAGGGCACAACTAGGACGTAGCTAGTGCCCAACTAAGGCACAACTAGGGTGCAAGTAGGGTGCCAGTAGGGCGCAAGTATGGTGCAATAAGGGCGCAAGTAGGGTATAACTAGGGCGCAACTAGGACGCAACTAGGACACAACTAGGGTGCGACTAGGGCGCAATTAGGGCAAAACTAGGGTGCAACTAGGGTGCAACTAGGGCGCAACTATGGCGCAACTAGGGCGCAACTAGGGTGCAACTAGGGCGCAACTAGGGTGTAACTAGGGCACAACCATGCAACTAGGGCGCAACTAGGGCACAACTAGGGCACAACTAGGACGCAACTAGGTCACAACTAGGGCGCATCTAGGGCGCAACTAGGGTGCAACTAGGGCGCAACCAGGGCACAACCAGGGCGCAACTAGGGCGCAACTAGGGCACAACTAAGGCGCAACTAGGGCGCAACTAGGGTGCACCTAGTGTGCAAGTCGGACGCAACTAAGGCACAACTAAGGCACAACTAGCGCGCAAGAAGGGCACAAGTAGGACGCAACTAGGGCGCAATTAGGGCACAACTAGGACGTAGCTAGTGCCCAACTAAGGCACAACAAGGACGCAAGAAGGGTGCCAGTAGGGCGCAAGTAGGGTGCAATCATTGCGTAAGTAGGGTGCAACTAGAGCACAACTAGGGCACAACTAGGGCGCAACTAGGTCATGACTAGGGCGCGACTAGGGCGCGACTAGGGCGCAACTAGGGTGCAACTAGGGCTCAACTAGGGCGCAACTAGGGCGCAACTAGGGCGCGACTATGGCGCGACTAGAGCGCGAATAGGGCGCGACTACGGCGCGACTTGGGCGCAACTAGGGCGCAACTAGGACGCAACTAAGGCGCAACTAGCGCGCAACTAGGGTGCAATAAGGGCGCCACTGGGGGCAACTAGGGCGCAACTAGGGCGCAACTTGGACACAACTAGGGCACAACCAGGGCACAACTAGGGTGCAACTAGGGCACAACTAAGATGTACCTAGGGTGCAACTAGGGCGCAACTAGGGCGAAACTAACGCGCAATTAGTGCGCAAATAGGACATCAGTAGGACGCAACTAGGGCGCAACTATGGTACAACTAGGGCGTAACTAGTGCCCAATTGAGGCGCAGCTATGGCGCAAGTATGATGCAAGTAGGGCGCAAGTAGGGTGCAACTTGTGCGCAACTAGGGCACGCACTCAGGGCGCAACTAGGGCGCAACTAGGGCGCAGCTAGGGCGCAATTAGGGCGCAACTAGGGCGCAACTAGGGCGCAACTAGGGTGAAACTAGGGCGCAAGTAGGGCGCAAGTAGGGCGTAACTAGGGCGCAACTAGGGCGCAACCAGCGCGCAACTAGGACGCAACTAGGGCGCAACTAGGGCGCAATTAGGGCGCAACTAGGGCGCAACTAGGGCGCAACTAGGGCGCAACTAGGGCGCAACTAGGGCGCAACTAGGGCGCAACTAGGGCGCAACTAGGGTGCAACTAGAGTGCAAGTATAGCGCAACTAGGGTGCAACTAGGGCGCAAGTAGGGCACAAGTAAGACGCAACTAGGACGCAACTAGGGCACATCTAGGGCGTAGCTAGTGCCCAACTGAGGCGCAACTAGGGCGCAACTAGGGCGCAACTAGGGCGCAACTAGGGTGAAACTAGGGCGCAAGTAGGGCGCAAGTAGGGCGTAACTAGGGCGCAACTAGGGCGCAACCAGCGCGCAACTAGGACGCAACTAGGGCGCAACTAGGGCGCAATTAGGACGCAACTAGGGCGCAACTATGGTGCAACCAGGGTGCAACTAGGGCGCAAATAGGGCGCAAGTAGGACACAGGTAGGGCGCAACTAGGGCGCAACGAGGGTGCAACGAGGGCGCAACAGGAGGGCAACAAGGACACAACTAGGACGCAACTAGGGCGCAACTAGGGCACAGTTAGGGCACAACTAGGGCGCAACTAGGACGATCTAGGGTGCAACTAGGGCGTAACTAGGGCACAACTAAGGCGCAACTAGGGTGCAACAAAGGCGCAACTAGGACACAAGTATGACACAAGTAGGACGCAACTAGGACGCAACTAGGGTACAACTAGGGCGTAGCAAATGCCCAACTGCGGTGCAACTAGGGTGTAAGTAGGACGCCAATATGGCGTAGGTATGGTGCAATAAGGGCGCAAGAAGGGCGCAACTAGGGCGCAACTAGGATGCATGTAGGACGCAAGTAGGGCGCAACTAGGGCGCGACTAGGGCGCAAGTAGGGCGTAGGTAGGGTGCAACTAGGACACAACTAAGGCGCAATTAGGGTGCAACTATGGCGCAAATATGGCCCAACTAGGGCGCAACTAGGGTACTACTACGGCGTAACTAGGGCGCAACTAGGTCGCAACTAGGGCGCAAATAGGGCGCAACTAGGGCGCAATAAGGGCGCAACTAGGGCGTACCTAGGATGCAACGAGGGCGCAACGAGGGCGCAACTAGGGCGCAACTATGGTGCAACTAGGGCGCAGCTAGGGCGCGACTAGAGCGCAACTAGGGTGCAACTAGGGTGCAACTAGTGTGCAAGTTGGGCGCAACTAGGGCGCAACTAAGGCGCAACTAGGACGCAAGTAGGACGCAACTAGGGTGCAACTAGGGGACAACTAGGGCGTAGCTAGTGCCCAACTGAGGCGCAACTAGGGCGCAAGTAGGTGCCAGAAAGAAGCAGGTAGGGTGCAACTAGGTCGCAACTAGGGCGCAACTAGGACACAACTAGGGCGCAACTAGTGCGTAACTAGGGTGCTACTACGGTGCAAGTAGGGTGCAACTAGGACGCAACTAGGGTGCCCGGGCGCAACAAGGAGGACGCAACTAGGGCGCAGGTATAACGCAAATAGGGCGCAACTAGGGCGCAACTAGGGCGCAACTAGGGTGCAACTAGTGCGCAACTAGGGCGCAACTGGGGCGCAACTAGGGCGCAACTAGGGCGCAACTAGGGCGCAGTTAGGGCGCAACTGGGGACAACTAGGGCGCAAATAGGGCGCAACTAGGGTGCAACTAGGGCACAACTAGGGCGCAACTAGGGCGCAACTAGGGCGCAGTTAGGGCGCAACTGGGGACAACTAGGGCGCAAATAGGGCGCAACTAGGGTGCAACTAGGGCACAACTAGGGCGCAACTAGGGCGCAGCTAGGACGCGTCTAGGGCGCGACTTGGGTGCAACTAGGGTGCAACTAGGGCCCAACTATGGCGCAACTATGGTGCAGTTAGGGCGCAACTGGAGGCAACTAGGGCGCAACTAGGGCGCAACTAGGGCGCAACTAGGGCGCAACTAGGGTACAACTAGGGCGCAACTAGGGCGCGACTAAGGCGCAACAATGGCACAAATAGGGTACAAGTAGGACGCAACTAGGGCGCAACTAGGGTACAACTATCGCGTAGCTAGTCCCCAATAAAGTTATAACTAGGGCGCAAGTAGGGTGCAAGTAGGACGCAAGTAGGTTGCAACATGTGTGCAACCAGGGCACAACTAGGACGCAACTACGGCGCAACTAGGGTGCAACTAGGGTACAAGTAGGGCGCAACTAGGGTGGAACTAGGGCACAAATACGACACAAGTAAGACGCATCTAGGGCGCAACTAGGGCACAATTAGGGCGTAGCCAGTGTCCAACTGAGGCGCAACTAGGGCACAAGTAGGGTGCTAGTAGGGTGTAAGTAGGATGCAATAAGGGCGCAAGAAGGGCGCTAATAGGGTGCAACTAGGGCGCAACTAAGACGCAACTAGGGTGAAAGTATGGCGCAGTTAGGGCGCAAGTAGGGCGCAAGTAGGGCGCAACTAGGGCACAACTAAGCCGCAACAAGGGCGCAACTAGGGCGTAACTATGCGCAACTAGGACGCAACTAGGGCGCAACTAGGGCGCAACGAGGGCGCACCTAGGACGCAACTAGGGCGCAACTAGGGCGCAACTAGAGCGCAACTAGGGCGCAACTAGGGCACAACTAGAGCGTAATTAGGGCGCAATTGGGAGCAACTAGGACGCAACTAGGGCGCAACTAGGGTGCAACTAGGACGCAACAAGGGCGCAACGAGGGCGTAACTAGGGCGCAACTAGGGTGTAACTGGGGCGCAACTAGGGCGCAACTAGGGCGCAACTAGGGTGCAACTAGTGTGCAAGTTGGGCGCAACTAGGGTGCAACTAAGGCACAACTAGGGCACAAGTAGGACGTAAGTAAGGGCGCAACTAGGGGACAACTAGGGCGTAGCTAGTACCCAACTGAGTTGCAACTAGGACGCAAGTAGGTGCCTGTAGGGCGCAAGTAGGGCGCAACTAGGGCGCAACTAGGACACAGCTAGGACACAACTAGGATGCAACTAGTGCGTAACTAGGGTACAACTAGGGTGCAAGTAGGGCGCACCTAGGGTGCAACTAGGGCGTCCGGGCGCAACTAGGGCCCAACTAGGAGGCAACTAGGGCGCAACTAGGGTGCAACTAGGACGCAACTAGGGCACGACTAGGGCGCAACGAGGGCACAACTAGGGCACAACTAGGGTGGAACTAGTGCGCAACTAGGACGCAACTAGGACAGAGCCAGGGTGCGACTAGGGCGCGACTTGAGCGCAACTAGGGTGCAACTAGGGTGCCACTAGGGCGCAACTAGGGCGCAACTAGGGCGCAACTGGGGGAAACTAGGGCGCAACTAGGGCGCAACTAGGGCGTAACTAGGGCACAACTAGGGTGCAACTACGGCGCAACTAGGGCGCAACTAGGGTGCAATTAGTGCGCAACGAGGGAGCAACAAGGGCGCGACTAGGGCACGACTAGGGCGCGACTTTGGCGCAACTAAGGCGCAACTAGGGCGTAACTAGGGTGCAACTATGACGAAAAGCGGTAGACAAAAGGTGCTGAACACGAGCGGCAATATTTTATCTGTCACATGTGGAGGCATGGAGCCTGTCGTGACCTATCCTTTTTTTTCTCGGTTGGGGACTGGCACCGAAGCAAGATAGGCTATGGACCTGGGAAAAGTGCAATCAACAGATTAAAGACTGTGATGCTGTAAGTTACCCGAGGAGTGAATGGAAAAGAAATCCGTGGGTGGATTTGAATTAGCAGCATGAAACGTGACGTGAATGCCAAGTTTCGGGTCAACTAGGGCGCAACTAGGGCACAAGTAGGGCACAAGTAGGACAAAACTAGGCCGCAACTAGGGTACAACTAGGGCGTAGCTAGTGCCCAACTGAGGCGCAACTAGGGCGCAAGTAGGGTGCAAGTAGGGCGCAAGTAGGGTGCAACTAGTGCGCAACTAAGGCGCAACTAGGGCGGAACCAGGGCGCAACTAGGGCACAACTAGGGCACAACTAGGGTGCAAGTAGGGCGCAAATAGGTTGCAATTAGGGCACAAGAAGGGTGCAAGTACGACGCAACTAGGGCGCAACTAGGGCACAACTAGTGCGTAGCTAGTGTCCAACTGAGGCGCAACTAGGGCGTAAGTAGGGCGCCAGTAGGGCGTAAGTAGGGTGCAATGAGGGTGTAAGAAGGGCGCAACTAGGACGCAACTAGGGCGCAACAAGGACACAACTAGGGCGCAAGTAGGACGCAACTAGGGCGTAAGTAGGGCGCAATTAGGGCGCAAGTAGGGCGCAACTAGGGCACAACTAAGGTGCAACTAGGGCACCACTAGGGTGCAAGTAGGCCGCAACTAGGGCGCAACTAGGGTGTAACTAGGGCACAACTAGGGCGCAACTAGGGCGCAACAAAGGCGCAACTAGGGCGCAACTAGGACGCAACTAGGGTGTAACTAGGGCGCAACTAGGGCGCAACTAGGGCACAACTGGGGTGCAACTAGGGCGCAATGAGTGCGCAACGAGGGCGCAAGAAGGGTGCAACGAGGGCGCAACTAGGGTGCAACTAGGGCGCAACTAGGGGGCAACTAGGGCGCAACCAGGGCGCAACTAGGGTGCAATTGGTTTACAGGTTGTACGCAACTAGTGCGCAACTTAGGCGCAACTTGGGCGCAAATAGGGTGCAACTAGAGCGCAACTAGGACGCAACTAGGGCGCAAGTAGGGTGCAACCAGGGCGCAACTAGGGCGCAACTAGGGTACAACTAGTGCCCAACTAGGGCGCAACTAGGGTGCAACTAGTGCGCAAGTTCGGCGCAACTAAGGCGCAACTAAGGCGCAACTAGAGCGCAACTAGGGCGCAAGTAGGACGCAACTAGGGTGCAACTACGGCACAACTAGGGCGTAGGTAGTGTCCAACTAAGGCACAACTAGGGTGCAAGTAGGGTGCTAGTAGGGCGCACGGAGGGTGTAATAAGGGCGTAAGTAGGGTGCAACTAGGGTACAACTAATGCGCAACAAGGGCGCAACTAGGGCGCGACTAGGGCGCAACTAGGGCGCAACTAGGGCGCAACTAGGGTGCAACTAGGGCGCAAGTAGGTTGCAAGTAGGGCGTAACAAGGGCGCAACTAGGGCGCAACCAGGGGGCAACTAGGACGCAACTAGGGCGGAACTAGGGCGCAATTAGGGCGCAACTAGGATGCCACTAGGGTGCAACTAGGGTGCAACTAGGGCGCAAGTAGGGCGCAAGTAGGGCGCAACTAGGGCGCAACTAGGGCGCAACGAGGGCGCAACTAGGGCGCAACAAGGGCGCAACTAGGGCGTAACAAGGGTGCAACGAGGGCGCAACCAGGGGGCAACTAGGGCGCAACTAGGGCGCAACGAGGGCGCAACTAGGGCGCAACAAGGGCGCAACTAGGGCGTAACAAGGGTGCAACGAGGGCGCAACCAGGGGGCAACTAGGGCGCAACTAGGGCGCAACGAGGGCGCAACTAGGGCGCAACAAGGGCGCAACTAGGGCGTAACAAGGGTGCAACGAGGGCGCAACCAGGGGGCAACTAGGGCGCAACTAGGGCGCAACGAGGGCGCAACTAGGGCGCAACAAGGGCGCAACTAGGGCGTAACAAGGGTGCAACGAGGGCGCAACCAGGGGGCAACTAGGGCGCAACTAGGGCGCAACGAGGGCGCAACTAGGGCGCAACAAGGGCGCAACTAGGGCGTAACAAGGGTGCAACGAGGGCGCAACCAGGGGGCAACTAGGGCGCAACTAGGGCGCAACGAGGGCGCAACTAGGGCGCAACAAGGGCGCAACTAGGGCGTAACAAGGGTGCAACGAGGGCGCAACCAGGGGGCAACTAGGGCGCAACTAGGGCGCAACGAGGGCGCAACTAGGGCGCAACAAGGGCGCAACTAGGGCGTAACAAGGGTGCAACGAGGGCGCAACCAGGGGGCAACTAGGGCGCAACTAGGGCGCAACGAGGGCGCAACTAGGGCGCAACAAGGGCGCAACTAGGGCGTAACAAGGGTGCAACGAGGGCGCAACCAGGGGGCAACTAGGGCGCAACTAGGGCGCAACGAGGGCGCAACTAGGGCGCAACAAGGGCGCAACTAGGGCGTAACAAGGGTGCAACGAGGGCGCAACCAGGGGGCAACTAGGGCGCAACTAGGGCGCAACGAGGGCGCAACTAGGGCGCAACAAGGGCGCAACTAGGGCGTAACAAGGGTGCAACGAGGGCGCAACCAGGGGGCAACTAGGGCGCAACTAGGGCGCAACGAGGGCGCAACTAGGGCGCAACAAGGGCGCAACTAGGGCGTAACAAGGGTGCAACGAGGGCGCAACCAGGGGGCAACTAGGGCGCAACTAGGGCGCAACGAGGGCGCAACTAGGGCGCAACAAGGGCGCAACTAGGGCGTAACAAGGGTGCAACGAGGGCGCAACCAGGGGGCAACTAGGGCGCAACTAGGGCGCAACGAGGGCGCAACTAGGGCGCAACAAGGGCGCAACTAGGGCGTAACAAGGGTGCAACGAGGGCGCAACCAGGGGGCAACTAGGGCGCAACTAGGGCGCAACGAGGGCGCAACTAGGGCGCAACAAGGGCGCAACTAGGGCGTAACAAGGGTGCAACGAGGGCGCAACCAGGGGGCAACTAGGGCGCAACTAGGGCGCAACGAGGGCGCAACTAGGGCGCAACAAGGGCGCAACTAGGGCGTAACAAGGGTGCAACGAGGGCGCAACCAGGGGGCAACTAGGGCGCAACTAGGGCGCAACGAGGGCGCAACTAGGGCGCAACAAGGGCGCAACTAGGGCGTAACAAGGGTGCAACGAGGGCGCAACCAGGGGGCAACTAGGGCGCAACTAGGGCGCAACGAGGGCGCAACTAGGGCGCAACAAGGGCGCAACTAGGGCGTAACAAGGGTGCAACGAGGGCGCAACCAGGGGGCAACTAGGGCGCAACTAGGGCGCAACGAGGGCGCAACTAGGGCGCAACAAGGGCGCAACTAGGGCGTAACAAGGGTGCAACGAGGGCGCAACCAGGGGGCAACTAGGGCGCAACTAGGGCGCAACGAGGGCGCAACTAGGGCGCAACAAGGGCGCAACTAGGGCGTAACAAGGGTGCAACGAGGGCGCAACCAGGGGGCAACTAGGGCGCAACTAGGGCGCAACGAGGGCGCAACTAGGGCGCAACAAGGGCGCAACTAGGGCGTAACAAGGGTGCAACGAGGGCGCAACCAGGGGGCAACTAGGGCGCAACTAGGGCGCAACGAGGGCGCAACTAGGGCGCAACAAGGGCGCAACTAGGGCGTAACAAGGGTGCAACGAGGGCGCAACCAGGGGGCAACTAGGGCGCAACTAGGGCGCAACGAGGGCGCAACTAGGGCGCAACAAGGGCGCAACTAGGGCGTAACAAGGGTGCAACGAGGGCGCAACCAGGGGGCAACTAGGGCGCAACTAGGGCGCAACGAGGGCGCAACTAGGGCGCAACAAGGGCGCAACTAGGGTGCAACTAGGCGCCACTAGGACGCAACTAGGACGCAACTAGGGCGCAACTAGGGCGCAACTAGGACGCAACTAGGGCGCAACTAGGGCGCAACTAGAGCGCAACTAGGGCGCAACTAGGGCGCAATTATGGCGCAATTAGGGCGCAACTGGGGGCAACTAGGGCGCAACTAGGGCGCAACTAGGGCGCAACTAGGACGCAATGAGGGCGCAACGAGGGCGCAACTAGGACGGAACTAGGGTGTAACTAGGGTGCAACTAGGGCGCAACTAGGGCGCAACTATGGTGCAACTAGTGTGCAAGTTGGGTGCAACTAGGGCGCAACTAAGGCGCAACTAGGGCACGAGTAGGACGTAACTAAGGGCGTAACTAGGGGACCACTAGGGCGTAGCTAGTACCCAACTGAGTTGCAACTAGGGCGCAAGTAGGCGCCTGTAGGACGCAAGTAGGGCGCAACTAGGACGCAACTAGGACGCAACTAGGACACAACTAGGGCACAACTAGTGCGTAACTAGGGTGCAACTAGGGTGCAAGTAGGGCGCACATAGGGCGCAACTAGGGCGCCCGGGCGCAACTATGGCACAACTAGGAGGCAACTAGGGCGCAACTAGGGCGCAACTAGGACGCAACTAGGGCACGACTAGGGCGCAACTAGGGCACAACTAGGGCGCAACTAGGGTGGAACTAGTGCGCAACTAGGACGCAACTAGGGCACAATCAGGGCGCGACTAGGGCGCGACTTGAGCGCAACTAGGGCACAACTAGGGTGCCACTAGGGCGCAACTAGGGCGCAACAAGGGCGCAACTGGGGGCAACTAGGGCACAAGTAGGGCGCAACTAGGGCGCAACTAGGGCACAACTAGGGTGCAACTAGGGCGCAGCTAGGGCGCAACTAGGGTGCAACTAGTGAGCAACTAGGGCGCAACTAGGGCCCGACTAGGGCATGACTAGGGCGCGACTTGGGCGCAACTAGGGCGCAACTAGGGCGCAACTAGGGTGCAACTAGGACGAAAAGCGGTGGACAAAAGGTGCCGAACACGAGCGGCAATATTTTGTCTGTCACATGTGGCGGCAGGGAGCCTGTCGTGACCTATCCTTTTTTTTCGGGGTTGGGGACTGGCACCGAAGCAAGATAGGCTATGGACCTGGGAAAAGTGCAATCAACATATTAAAGACTTTGATGTTGTAAGTTACATGAGGAGTGAATGGAAAAGAAATATGTGGGTGGATTTAAATTAGGAACATGAAACGTGACATGAATGCCAAGTTTCGGGTCAACTAGGGCGCAACTAGGGCGCAAGTATGGCACAAGTAGGACACAACTAGGGCGCAACTAGGGTACAACTAGGTCGTAGCTAGTGCTCAACTGAGACGCAACTAGGGCGCACGTAGGGTGCAAGTAGGGCGCAAGTAGGGTGCAACTAGTGCGCAACTAGGGCACAACTAGGGCAGAACTAGGGTACAACTAGGGCACAGTTAGGGTGCAACTAGGGTGCAAGTAGGGCGCAACTAGGGTGCAACTAGGGCACAAGAAGGGCGCAAGTAAGACGCAACTAGGGCGCAACTAGGGCACAACTAGGGCTCAGCTAGTGTCCAACTGAGGCGCAACTAGGGCGCAAGTAGGGCGCCAGTAGGGCGTAAGTAGAGTACAATGAGGGTGCAAGAAGGGCGTAACTAGGACACAACTAGGGCGCAACTATAACACAACTAGGGCGCAAGTAGGGTGCAACTAGGGTGTAAGTAGGGCGCAAGTAGGGCGCAAGTAGGGCGCAACTAGGGCACAACTAAGGTGCAACTAGGGCACCACTAGGGCGCAAGTAGGCCGCAACTAGGGCGCAACTAGGGTGTAACTACGGCGCAACTAGGGCGCAACTAGGGCGCAACAAGGGCGCAACTAGGGCGCAACTAGGGCGCAACTAGGGCGCAACTAGGACGCAACTAGGGCGCAACTAGGGTAAAACTAGGGTGCAACTAGGGCGCAATGAGTGCGCAACGAGGGCGCAAGAAGGGTGCATGGAGGGCGCAACTAGGGTGCAACTAGGGCGCAACTAGGGCGCAACTAGGGCGCAACCAGGACGCAACTATGGTGCAATTTGTTTACAAGTTGGACGCAACTAGTGCGCAACTTAGGCGCAACTTGGGTGCAAGTAGGGTGCAACTAGAGCGCAACAAGGACGCAACTAGGGCGCAAGTAGGGTGCAACCAGGGCGCAACTAGAGCGTAACTAAGACTCAACTAGGGCGCAACTAGGGCGCAACTAAGGTGCAACTAGTGCGCAAGTTCGGCGCAACTAAGGCGCAACTAAGGTGCAACTAGCGCGCAAGTAGCGCGCAAGTAGGACGCAACTAGGGCGCAACTAGGGCACAACTAGGGCGTAGCTAGTGTCCAAATAAGGCACAACTAGGGTGCAAGCAAGGTGCTAGTAGGGCGCACGTAGGGTGTAATAAGGGCGTAAGTAGGGTGCAACTAGGGTGCAACTAGGGCACAACTAGGGCGCAACTAGGGCGCAGCTAGGGCGCGACTAGGGCGCAACTAGGGCGCAACTAGGGCGCAACTAGGGTGCAACTAGGGCGCAAGTAGGGTGCAAGTAGGGCGTAACTAGGGCGCAACTAGGGCGCAACCAGGGCGCAACTAGGACGCAACTAGGGCGCAACTAGGGCGCAATTAGGGCGCAACTAGGGCGCCACTAGGGTGCAACTAGGGTGCAACTAGGGCGCAAGTAGGGTGCAAGTAGGGCGTAACTAGGGCGCAACTAGGGCGCAACCAGGGCGCAACTAGGACGCAACTAGGGCGCAACTAGGGTGCAACTAGGGTGCAACTAGGGCACAACTAGGGCGCAACTAGGGCACAACGAGGGTGCAACTAGGGCGCAACTAGGGTGCAACTAGGGCGCAAGTAGGGTGCAAGTAGGGCGTAACTAGGGCGCAACTAGGGCGCAACCAGGGCGCAACTAGGACGCAACTAGGGCGCAACTAGGGTGCAACTAGGGTGCAACTAGGGCACAACTAGGGCGCAACTAGGGCACAACGAGGGTGCAACTAGGGCGCAACTAGGGTGCAACTAGGGCGCAAGTAGGGTGCAAGTAGGGCGTAACTAGGGCGCAACTAGGGCGCAACCAGGGCGCAACTAGGACGCAACTAGGGCGCAACTAGGGTGCAACTAGGGTGCAACTAGGGCACAACTAGGGCGCAACTAGGGCACAACGAGGGTGCAACTAGGGCGCAACTAGGGTGCAACTAGGGCGCAAGTAGGGTGCAAGTAGGGCGTAACTAGGGCGCAACTAGGGCGCAACCAGGGCGCAACTAGGACGCAACTAGGGCGCAACTAGGGTGCAACTAGGGTGCAACTAGGGCACAACTAGGGCGCAACTAGGGCACAACGAGGGTGCAACTAGGGCGCAACTAGGGTGCAACTAGGGCGCAAGTAGGGTGCAAGTAGGGCGTAACTAGGGCGCAACTAGGGCGCAACCAGGGCGCAACTAGGACGCAACTAGGGCGCAACTAGGGTGCAACTAGGGTGCAACTAGGGCACAACTAGGGCGCAACTAGGGCACAACGAGGGTGCAACTAGGGCGCAACTAGGGTGCAACTAGGGCGCAAGTAGGGTGCAAGTAGGGCGTAACTAGGGCGCAACTAGGGCGCAACCAGGGCGCAACTAGGACGCAACTAGGGCGCAACTAGGGTGCAACTAGGGTGCAACTAGGGCACAACTAGGGCGCAACTAGGGCACAACGAGGGTGCAACTAGGGCGCAACTAGGGTGCAACTAGGGCGCAAGTAGGGTGCAAGTAGGGCGTAACTAGGGCGCAACTAGGGCGCAACCAGGGCGCAACTAGGACGCAACTAGGGCGCAACTAGGGTGCAACTAGGGTGCAACTAGGGCACAACTAGGGCGCAACTAGGGCACAACGAGGGTGCAACTAGGGCGCAACTAGGGTGCAACTAGGGCGCAAGTAGGGTGCAAGTAGGGCGTAACTAGGGCGCAACTAGGGCGCAACCAGGGCGCAACTAGGACGCAACTAGGGCGCAACTAGGGTGCAACTAGGGTGCAACTAGGGCACAACTAGGGCGCAACTAGGGCACAACGAGGGTGCAACTAGGGCGCAACTAGGGTGCAACTAGGGCGCAAGTAGGGTGCAAGTAGGGCGTAACTAGGGCGCAACTAGGGCGCAACCAGGGCGCAACTAGGACGCAACTAGGGCGCAACTAGGGTGCAACTAGGGTGCAACTAGGGCACAACTAGGGCGCAACTAGGGCACAACGAGGGTGCAACTAGGGCGCAACTAGGGTGCAACTAGGGCGCAAGTAGGGTGCAAGTAGGGCGTAACTAGGGCGCAACTAGGGCGCAACCAGGGCGCAACTAGGACGCAACTAGGGCGCAACTAGGGTGCAACTAGGGTGCAACTAGGGCACAACTAGGGCGCAACTAGGGCACAACGAGGGTGCAACTAGGGCGCAACTAGGGTGCAACTAGGGCGCAAGTAGGGTGCAAGTAGGGCGTAACTAGGGCGCAACTAGGGCGCAACCAGGGCGCAACTAGGACGCAACTAGGGCGCAACTAGGGTGCAACTAGGGTGCAACTAGGGCACAACTAGGGCGCAACTAGGGCACAACGAGGGTGCAACTAGGGCGCAACTAGGGTGCAACTAGGGCGCAAGTAGGGTGCAAGTAGGGCGTAACTAGGGCGCAACTAGGGCGCAACCAGGGCGCAACTAGGACGCAACTAGGGCGCAACTAGGGTGCAACTAGGGTGCAACTAGGGCACAACTAGGGCGCAACTAGGGCACAACGAGGGTGCAACTAGGGCGCAACTAGGGTGCAACTAGGGCGCAAGTAGGGTGCAAGTAGGGCGTAACTAGGGCGCAACTAGGGCGCAACCAGGGCGCAACTAGGACGCAACTAGGGCGCAACTAGGGTGCAACTAGGGTGCAACTAGGGCACAACTAGGGCGCAACTAGGGCACAACGAGGGTGCAACTAGGGCGCAACTAGGGTGCAACTAGGGCGCAAGTAGGGTGCAAGTAGGACACAAGTAGGGCGCAACTAGGGTGCAACGAGGGCGCAACGAGGGCGCAACATGGGCACAACAAGGACACAACTAGGGCGCAACTAGGGCGCAACTAGGGCGCAGCTAGGGCGCAGCTGGTGCAACTAGGGCGCAACTAGGACGCAACTAGGGCGCAACTAGGGTGCAAGTATGACGCAACTATGGTGCAACAAAGGCGCAAC
Source organism: Penium margaritaceum (assembly GCA_023375785.1). Lineage (NCBI taxonomy): Eukaryota > Viridiplantae > Streptophyta > Zygnematophyceae > Desmidiales > Peniaceae > Penium > Penium margaritaceum. Next base: position 96,964 of record SZWC01002522.1, on the reverse strand, counting down.
TATAACGCAAGTAGGGCACAAGTAGGACGCAACTAGGGCGTAACTAGGGTACAACTAGGGTGTAGCAACTGCCCAGCTGAGGCGCAACTAGGGTGTAAGTAGGGTGCCAATAGGGCGTAAGTAGGGTGCAATAAGGGTGCAAGAAGGGCGCAACTAGGGCGCAACTAGGATGCATCTTGGCCGCAAGTAGGGCACAACTAGGGCGCGACTAGGGCGCAACTAGGACACAACTAAGGCGCAACTTGGGCGCAACTAGGGCGCAAATAGGGCGCAAGTAGGGCGCAACTAGGGCGCAACTAGGGCGTAACTAGGGCTCAACTAGGGTGCAACTAGGGCGCAACTAGGGCGTAACTAGGGCGCAGAAAGGGCGCAACTATTCCGTAACTAGGGCGCAACGAGGATGCAACGAGGGTGCAACTAGGGTGCAACTAGGGTGCAACTAGGGCGCAACTAGGGCGCAACTAGGGCGCAACTAGGGTGCAACTAGTGTGCAAGTTGGGCGCAACTAGGGTGCAACTAAGGCGCAACTAGGACGCAAGTATGACGCAACTAGGGCGCAACTAGGGGACAACTAGAGCGTAGCTAGTGCCCAACTGAGGCGCAACTACGGCGCAAGTAGGCGCCAGAAGGGCGCAGGTAGGGTGCAACTAGGGTGCAACTAGGGCGCAACTAGGACACAAGGCGCAACTAGTGCGTAACTAGGGTGCAACTACAGTGCAAGTAGGGTTCAACTAGGACGCAACTAGGGTGCCCGGGCGCAACAAGGGCGGAATTAGGAGGCAACTAGGACGCAACTAGGGCGCAGGTAGAATGCAACTAGGGCGCAACTAGGGCGCAACTAGGGTGCAACTAGTGCGCAACTAGGGCGCAACTAGGGCGCAACTAGGGCACAACTAGGGCGCAACTAGGGCACAACGAGGGTGCAACTAGGGCGCAACTAGGGTGCAACTAGGGTGCAACTAGGGCACAACTAGGGCGCAACTTGGGCGCAACTAGGGCGCAACTAAGGCGTAACTAAGGTGCAACTAAGGCGCAACTAAGGCGTAACTAGAACGCAAGTAGGGCACAAGTAGTCCTACTTGTGCCCTATTTATGCCCCAGCTAGGACGCAACTAGGGTACAACTAGGGCGTAGCTAGTGCTTAACTGATGCGCAACTAGGACGAGAGTAGGGCGCAAGTAGGGCGCAACTAGGCCGCAACTAGGGCGCAACTAGGGCGCAACTAGGGCGCAAGTAGGGCGCAACTAGGGCGCAACCAGGGCACATATAGGGCGCAACTAGGGCGCAACTAGGGCGCAACTAGGGTGCAACTAGGACGCAACTAGGACGCAACTACGGCACAACTAGGACACAACTAGGGCGCAACGAGGGCGCAACTAGGGTGCAACTAGGGCGCAACAAAGGTGCAACTAGGGCGCGACTAGGGCACGACTAGGGCGCGACTAGGGCGCGACTAGGGCGCGACTAGGGCGTGACTTGGGCGCAACTAGGGCACAACTAGGGCGCAACTAAGGCACAACTAGGGCGCAACTAGGGTGCAATTGGGCGCCACTGGGGACAACTAGGGCACAACTTGGGCGCACCTTTGGCGCAACTAGGGCACAACTAGGGCGCACCTAGGGCGCAACTAGGGCGCAACTAGGGCGAAACTAAGGCGCAACTAGGGCACAAATAGGGCACAAGTTGGACGCAACTAGGGCGCAACTATGGTACAACTAGGGCGTAGCTAGTGTCCAACTGAGGCGCAACTAGGGCGCAAGTAGGGTGCAAGTAAGACGCAAGTAGGGTGCAACTTGTGCGCAACTAGGGCGCGCACTCAGGGCGCAACTAGGGCGCAACTAGGGTGCAACTAGGGTGCAAGTATGGCGCAACTAGGGTGCAACTAGGGCGCAAGTAGGGCGCAAGTAAGATGCAACTAGGACGTAACTAGGGCACAACTAGGGCGTAGCTAGTGCCCAACTGAGGCGCAACAAGGGCGCAAGTAGGGCGCAAGTAGGGTGTAAGTTTGGTACAATAAGGGTGCAAGAAAGGCGCAACTAGGGTGCAACTAGGGCGTAACTAGGGTGCAACTAGTTTGCAAGTTGGGCGCAACTATGGCGCAACTTTGTCGCAATATGGGTGCAAGTAGGGTGCAACTAGAGCGCAAGTATTGCGCAACTAGGGCACAAATTGCGCCACGCAAGTAGGGTGCAACCATGGCGCAACTAGAGTGCAACTAGGGCGCAACTAGGGCGCAACTAGGGCACAACGAGGGTGCAACCAGTGTGCAAGTTCGGCACAACTAAGGCGCAACTAAGGCGTAACTAGCGCACAAGTAGGACGCAAGGAGGACGCAACTAGGGAGAAACTAGGGCACAACTAGGACGTAGCTAGTGCCCAACTAAGGCACAACTAGGGTGCAAGTAAGGTGCCAGTAGGGCGCAAGTATGGTGCAATAAGGGCGCAAGTAGGGTATAACTAGGGCGCAACTAGGACGCAACTAGTACACAACTAGGGCGCAACTAGGGCGCAACTAGGACGCAACTAAGGTGCAACTAGGGTGCAACTAGGGCGCAACTATGGCGCAACTAGGGCACAACTAGGGTGCAACTAGGGCGCAACTAGGGTGTAACTAGGGCGCAACCATGCAACTAGGGCGCAACCAGGGCACAACTAGGGCACAACTAGNAGTAGGGTGCCAGTAGGGCGCAAGTATGGTGCAATAAGGGCGCAAGTAGGGTATAACTAGGGCGCAACTAGGACGCAACTAGGACACAACTAGGGTGCGACTAGGGCGCAATTAGGGCAAAACTAGGGTGCAACTAGGGTGCAACTAGGGCGCAACTATGGCGCAACTAGGGCACAACTAGGGTGCAACTAGGGCGCAACTAGGGTGTAACTAGGGCGCAACCATGCAACTAGGGCGCAACCAGGGCACAACTAGGGCACAACTAGGACGCAACTAGGTTGCAACTAGGGCGCAACTAGGGTGCAACTAGGGCGCAACCAGGGCACAACCAGGGCGCAACTAGGGCGCAACTAGGGCACAAATAAGGCGCAACTAGAGCGCCACTAGGGTGCAACTAGTGTGCAAGTTGGACGCAACTAAGGCACAACTAAGGCGCAACTAGCGCGCAAGTAGGGCACAAGTAGGACGCAACTAGGGCGCAATTAGGACACAACTAGGACGTAGCTAGTGCCCAACTAAGGCACAACTAGGGCGCAAGAAGGGTGCCAGTAGGGCGCAAGTAGGGTGCAATCATTGCGCAAGTAGGGTGCAACTAGAGCGCAACTAGGGCGCAACTAGGCCACAACTAGGTCATGACTAGGGTTCGACTAGGGCGCGACTAAGGCGCAACTAGGGTGCAACTAGCGCTCAACTAGGGCGCAACTTGGGTGCAACTAGGGTGCGACTATGGCGCGACTAGAGCGCGACTAGGGCGCGACTAGGGCGCAACTTGGGCACAACTAGGACGCAACTAGGGCGCAACTAAGGCACAACTAGGGCGAAACTAGGGCGTAATAAGGGCGCAACTGGGGGCAACTAGGGCGCAACTAGGGCGCAACTTGGGCGCAACTAGGGC
>SZWC01002522.1:0-71829 GCA_023375785.1 Penium margaritaceum | reverse complement strand
CCGCTTTGGTTTTTGTGATCCAGCTTTGGTTTCTGTGACCTGACTATGGTTTCTGTGACCCGGCTTTGGTTTCTGTGACCCGGCTTTGGTTTCTGTAATCCAGCTTTGGTTTATGTGACCCGACTTTGGTTTCTGTGACCCGCCTTGGTTCTGTGACTCGTCTTTGGTTTCTGTGACCCGGCTTTAGACCCTCTGTGACCCGGCTTTGGTTCCTGTGACCCGGCTTTGGTTTCTGTGACCCGGCTTTGGTTTTTGTAATCCGGCTTTTGTTTCTGGGACCCGGCTTTGGTTTCTGTGACTCGGCTTTGGTTTCTGTGACTCGTCTTTGGTTTTTGTGCCAGAGTTCTGCCAGAGTTGTGCCAGAGTTGTGCCATAGGTGAGCCGGAGTTGTGCCAGAGTTGTACAAGAGCTGTGCCAGAGTAGTGCCAGAGTTGTTCCATATTTGTGCCAGAGTTATGCAAGAGCTGTGCCAGGGTTATGCGAGAGCTGTGCCAGAGTTTTGCCATAGTTGTCCCAGAGTTGTGCCAGAGTTGTGCCAGAGTTGTGCCAAAGTTGTGCCATAGGTGAGCCGGAGTTGTACCCGAGGTGTACAAGAGTTGTGCCCGAGTTGTGCCATAGTTGTGCCAGAGTTGTGGAATAGTTATGCCACAGTTGTGCCAGAGTTGTGCCGAGTTGTGCCAGAGTTGTGCCAAAGTTGTGCCAGAGTCATGCCAGAATTGTGCCAGAGTCGTGCCAGACTTATGCCAGAGTTGTGCCAGTGTTGTGCCAGAGTTGTGCCAGAGTTGTGCCATAGTTGTGCCAGAGTTGTGCCGAGCATTGCCGAGGCATAGCCAGGCATTACCAGGCATTGCCATGCATTGCCGGGCTTTGCCACGCATTGCCAGGCATTGCCCAGGCATTGCCCAGGCATTGCCAGGCATTGCCAGGCATTTCCCAGGCATTCCCATGCATTGCCAGGCATTGCACAGGCATTGCCAGGCATTGCCAGGTATTGCCAAGCAATGCCCAGGCATTGCCAGGCATTGCTAGGCATTGCCTATGCATTCCCAGGCATTGCCATGCATTACATGGGCATTGCCAGACATTGTCGATGCATTGCTAGGCATTACTAGGCATTGCCATGCATTGTCGGGCATTACCAGACATTGTGAGGTATTGCCCAGGCATTGCTCAGGCATTGCCAAGCATTGCCCAGGCATTACCGGACATTGCGAGCCATTACACAGGCATTGCCAGTCATTGCTAGGCATTGCCAAGCATTGCCCAGGCATCATCCAGTCATTGCTAGGCTTTGCTAGGCATTGCCAGGCATTGCTATGCATTGCCAGACATTGCTAGGCATTGCCATGCACTATGAAGGCATTGCCAGGCATTGATAGGAATTACACAGGCATTGCCCAGGCATTGCCAGGCATTGCCGAGACAGTTCTCAGGTATTGCCAGGCATTGCTACGCATTGCGTAGGCATTTCCAAGCATTGCCAGACATTGCCAGGCATTGCCTGGCATTGCCTAGGCATTCTTAGGCATTGTCAGGCATTGCCAATCACTGAAAGGCACTGCCCAGGCATTGTACAGGCATTGCCCAGGCATTGCCAGGCATTGCCAGGCATTGCTAAGGATTGCCAGGCATTGCCATGCATTACCAGGCATTGTCCAGGCATTGCCAGGCATTGCCCAAGGCATTATCAGGCATTGCCCCGGCATTGCCAGACATTCCCCCGGCATTGCCAGGCATTGCCACGCATTGTTAGGCATTGCTAGGCATTGGCAAGCATTTCCGAGGCATTACCTGGCATTGTCCAGGCAATACCAGGCATTGCCCAGGCATCGTCGGGCATTGCCAAACATTGCTAAGCATTGCCCAGGCATTTCCAGGCGTTGCCAATCATTTCCGAGCATTGTCTAGGCATTGCCAGGCATTGCCCACGCATTGCCAAGACATTGCCAGGCATTGCCAGGCATTGCCAAGCATTTCGCGGCATTACCAGGCATTGCCCAGGCATTGCCAGGCATTGCCACGCATAGTCCACGCATTGCAAGGCATTGTTAGGTATTTCCCAGGCATTACGAGGCATTGCCAGGCATTGCCTGGCATTTCCAAGCATTGCATAGGCATTACCAGGCATTGCACAGGCATTTTCCAGGCATTTCTGAGGCATTGCTAGGCATTGTCAGGCATTGCCCAGGCATTACCAGGCATTGCATAGGCATTACCAGGCATTACCCAGACAATCCCAGGATTTCCCAGGCATTGCCCAGGCATTGCTAGGCATTTCCATGTGAGAAGATTGCTTGTACTTCCGGTGAGTGGACACGGTCACAAAGACGAGCGTTGGAGGTTATGGTAGAAGCACGACCAGAAGCAGAGTGGACGCGGCGACGTAACGCGGAATTGAGGCGAAAGCAAGAGGAAAGCGGAGGAATGTGATGTGGGCGCGGCACAAGACATGCGGGCATCGAGGAATAGCATAGTGGAGTGGGCGCAGCACTTGAGAGAGAATGCTTGAAGCTTCCTCGAAGGTACGGGCGTTGTTGATGTATGAGTGAAGTTAGCAGGACGGAACTCGACGCAATGCGAGAGCATGGGCGCTTGAGGAGGCAAGGAAGGCAAAGGAACTAGAGGCGGCCCAAAGGGCGAGCCTAAGGAGGAATCCAATGGATTGATTTCTCAAAGGAATACTAGGAATATAACTAGGTACAAGCCTATTCTAGCGCGCTTTGACAAGCGCGCAAAGAAGTGAGGTGGCGACTTGGGCAAGAGAGAGAAGGAGCGCCACGAGACCACGATTCGGCTTTGCTAGCCGTACGCATAGAGGGGTGACCTGCGCAGGGGCGATCTCTACAGGTGCGTTCGCCTTGACCGTTGTTGCACGAAAACCGTTGGGTCGGTAGTGGCGAGCTTCGCACAATAGTCGGTCGTGAGACCGTTCAAACTTTGGTCGTACCTGGGCAATACCTGGGCAATGCCTGGGCAGGCATTGCGCAAGCATTGTCAGGCATTCCGCATGCATTGCGAGGCCTTGCCTAGGCATTGCAGGCATTTCCAAGGCATTGCCATGCTTTGCCAGGCATTGCCAGGCATTGCCATACTTTGCCAGGCATTTCCAGGCATTGTCCAGGCATTGCAAGGCTTTGCCACGCATTCCTAGGCATTTCCCAGGCATTGCCAGGCATTGCCAGGAATTTCCACGCATTGCCTAGGCATTGTCCAGGCATTGCCAGGCATTGCCACGCATTGCTAGGCATTGCCTAGGCATTGCTAGGAGTTGCCCAGGCATTACCGGGCATTACCTAGGCATTGCCAGGCAATGCCCAGGCATTGTCAGGCATTGCCCAGACATTGCCAGTCATAGACACGCATTGCCCAGGCATTGCCTGGCATTGCGCAGGCATTGCGAGGCATTGCCCATGCATTGCAGGCATTTCCAAGGCATTGCCAAGGCATTGCCAAGGCATTGACATGCTTTGCCATGCTTTGCCAGGCATTGCCAGGCTTTGCCAAGCATTGCGAAGGCATTGCCAGGCATTGCGAGGCGTTGCCAGGCATTACCAGACATTGCCCAGACATTGCCAAGCATTGTCACGCATTGCTTGGGCATTGCCCAGGCATTGCCAGACATTGCCACGCATTTCTAGGCATTGCAAAGGCATTGCCACGCATTGCTCAGGCATTGCCATACATTGCCTAGGCATTACCGGGCATTGCCCAGGCATTACCAGGCAGTGCCAAGCATTGCCCAGGCATTGCCAGGTATTGCCCACGCATTATGTGGCATTGTCCAGGCATTGCCAATGCATTGCCAGGTACTGTCCAGGCATTGTCCTAGCATGGACAGGCATTGCCTAGGCATTGCCAGGCATTGCACAGGCATTGCGATGCATTCCCTGAGCTTGCAGGCATTACCAAGGCATTGCCAAGGCATTGCCATGCTTTGCCAGGCATTGCCAGGCTTTGCCAGGCATTGCCATGCTTTGCCATGCATTGCCAGGCATTGCCAGGCATTGCCCAGGCATTGCCGAGGCATTGCCAGGCATTACAAGGCATTGCCCAGGCATTGTCAGGCATTGCCAAGCATTGCCTAGGCATTGTCCAGGCATTTCCAGACATTGATATGCATTGCTAGGCATTGCCTAGGCATTGCCATGCATTGTCCAGGCATTCCCAAGCATTGCCCAGGCATTGCCAGGCATTGCCCGAGCATTGCCAGCCAGGCATTGCCAAGGCATTGCTAGGCATTGCCCAAGCATTGCCCAAGCATTTTCACGCATTTCTCAGGCATTGCCAAGCTTTGCATATCAATTGCCAGGCATTTCTATGCATTACCAGGTATTGTTAGGCATTGCCTCGGCATTGCCCAGGCATTGCCCAGGCATTACCAGACATTGCCAGGCATTGCCCAGGCATTGCCAGACATTACCTAGCATTGCCCGAGCATTGCCAGGCATTGTCCAGGCATTCCCAGGCATTGTCCAGGCATTGCCCAGGCATTTCCAGGCATTTCCAGGCATTGCCCAGGCATTACAGGGCATTGTCCAGGCATTGCCAAGCATTGCCCAAGCATTGCCCATGCATTGCCGGACATTGCCAGGCATTGTCCAGGCATTTCCAGGCATTGCCAGGCATTGTCTAGGCATTGCCAGGCATTGCCCAAGCATTGCCAGGCATTGCCCAGTCATTGCAAGGCTTTGTCTGTCATTGCAATGCATTGCCAGTCATTACCAAGCATTGCCCTGGCATTACCCAGGCATTGCCCAGGCATTGCCCAGGCATTGCCCAGGCATTGACAAGCATTGCCAGGCATTGTCCATGCCTTGCCAAGCATTGCCCAGGCATTGTCAGGCATTGTCTAGGCATTGTCCAGGCATTACCAGGCATTTCCAGGCATTTCCAGGCATTGTCGAGGCATTGCTAGGCATTGTCCAGGCATTGCCAGGCATTGCTCAGGCATTGCCAAGCTTTGCCAGGCATTCCCAGGCGTTGCCAGGCATTACCTAGGCATTGCCAGGCATTGCCAGACATTGTCCAGGCATTGTCAGGCATTTTTAGGCATTGTAAGGAATTGCCCACGCATTGCCAGGCATTGCCTAAGCATTTCCAGGCATTGTTTAGCATTGCCTGGCATTGCCCAGGCATTGCTAGGCATTGTCAGGCATTGTTAGGCATTGCCAGGCATTACCCGGTATTACCCATGTATTGCCAAGCATTGCTTAGGCATTTCCAGGCATTGTCAGGCATTTCTAGGTATTGCAAGGCATTGCCAAGCATTACCAAGCATTGTCGGGTATTGCCCAGGCATTGCCACACATTGCCCAAGCATTGCCAGGCATTGCCCAGGCAGTGCTAGGCATTTTCCAAGCATTGACAGGCGTTGCCAAGCATTCCCAGGAATTGCCACGTATTGTCCAGGCATTGCCAGGCATTTCCCAAGCATTGCCAGGCATTTATTAGTCATTGCCAGGCCTTGCCCAGGCATTGCCAGGCATTGCCCTGGCATTGCCAGGCATTGTTAGGCAATGCCCAGTCATTGCGAGGCATTGTCCAGGCATTGCCAGGCATTGCCAAGGCATTGCCAATGCATTGCCAGGCATTACCAGGCATTGCCAAGCATTGCCAGGTATTGCCAGGCATTTCTCGGGCATTGCCAGGCATTGCCTAGGCATTGCCAGGCATTACCTTAGTATTGCTGGGCATGCCTAGCATTGCCCAGGTATTGCTAGGTATTGCCTAGGTATTGCCTGACATTGCCCAAGCATTGCCAGGCATTGCCCACGCATTGCCAAGCATTGCCAGCCATTGCCAGACACAGCCCAGGCAATGATAGGCCTTGCCTAGGCATTGCCAGGCATTGCCACGCATTGCCCAGACAGTGCCATGCATTGCCAGGCATTGTAAGGCATTGCCAGGCATTGCAAGGCATTGCCCAGGCATTTTCAGGCATTGCCGAGGCGTTGCGAGGCATTGTAAGGTGTTGCCCACGCATTACCAGGCATTGTCCAGGAATTGCCAGGCATTGCAGGCATTGCCAGGCATTGCCCAGGCATTGCCACGCATTGCCAGGCATTGTCGGGCATTGCTAGGCATTGCCAAGCATTGCCCAGGTATTACTAGGCATTGCCTAGGCACTGCCAGGCATTGCCAGGCATTGCCAGGCGTTGCCAGGCACTGCCAAGCATTGCCAGGCATTACCAGGTATTGCCCAGGCACCTATCATCCCTTCTCCTCCTCGCTCTTGTTTCCTCTGCTTCATCAGTCGCCTCCGCCTGCCTCATCTCAGCTTCTCCGCCATCAGCATCATCCGCGCCGCCTCCGCATCCATCTTCAACATCCTCCGGTCGCCCTTTCATTCATCATCAGAATCAGCATCATCAGCATCGCTTTATCACTCACGTGGTTCCACCCATGCGCCCACTCATCAATCAATCGCTTCCTCCGCTTCCGCAAATCGCTCTCCGCTCGGCACAAAGATCCGCCCGGTCGCATCGCCTTTTCCGCGATGACCTGCGCCCACGCCAAACCTTCTAGCAGCGCACGTGGTTCGCCGCCGCGCCCACTCATCAATCGATCATTTCCTCCGTCTCCGCGTCGTTTTCATCTCGGCACAAGGATCCGCCCGGTCGCATCGCCTTTTTGACGACAACCTGCGCCCATGCCAAAACTTCGCAACGCATGTGGTTCGCCCCTGCGCCCACTCATCACATCAATCGCTTCCTCTACTTCTGCAAATCGTCTTCAGCCCGGCACAAGGATCCGCTCGGTCGCATTGCTCGAATCGTGACAACCCGCGCCCACGCCAAAACTTTCATCACCGTACGAGGTTTCGCCCCTGCGCCCACTCATCCATCAATCGTCTCCTCCTCTTCAGCATCGGCCTGGCACACGGATCCGCCCGGTCGCATCGCCTTCTTCACAGCGACCTGCGCCCACGCCATAAGTCCACAGCGCACAAGGTTTCACCCCTGCGCCCGCTCATCTATCAATCGCATCCTCCGCTTCCGCATTGCTTCTAGCTCGTCACAACGATCCGCTCGGTCGCATCACTCGAGTCGCGACGACCCGCGCCCACGTCAAAACTTCCATCAACACACACAATTTGCACCTGCGCCCACTCCATCATCCAGCATTCCTCCCCCACCATCCGCTTCTGCTCACAAAGAGAGGCAGTCCCAGGAAGTCACACCACAGGAACCGGATACCACCTGTGTCCCTGCTCAATCTAGCTAACCGGTGGAACAAGCCGATGTATTCGTGAGACTGACTACTTTGCGGACAGGCATCTCTTTGCACTCCCCTGGAACTCATAGAGACTGCTGTGGCAGAGTACTCTTTGAGGAAGGCCTCGTGGCAGCGCCGTCCACCTCCCGCACTCATCATTCACACCTCCATCCCCAAGGGACCATACCAAGGAGAATGAGCTCTCGGCCGTATCCTCTTGGAACAACATCCACATCAAGGTCAACTCAGAAACTGACCTTGATAGAACAACGATTCCTCTCGGCATTCCCTGCACTAGAACAAGTCATGAGCAACAATACAGTGAATGCTCTTCTCCGTGTCCAACCCTCAGTGAAGTCCATCCACTTCATTGACTGCTCAACACCCAACAGCGCACTGATTGACATTGTCGCTCACCTTCCAGAGTGCCTACAGGACTGCCCCCAATTGCACAAGAAAAGAGATGGTTCAACGAATTATCATCAATGGAGAGTTGAACTCCTTCTCAATCTGGAACGACTCCAATTTTCCAAGTTCAACCTCCGACAGGTACTGCGTGGTCTCCTGGACTCAACTTCCCTTCTTGGTACGGACTGGGCTGAAGCACTTCTGAAAGAGGCGCTCATCCTAACCACACACCACTCTCTTCACCCACTCATCGGACAACCTCATGAAGGATTCTCCAAGATCTGGCTAGCCCTGTATCCGACCTGCGCATCACCTTCTCTCCAGTGTCGACTTCAAAGGAGGCTGCCGGAATATTGAAGGCAACTCTGGTCTTCTCCCTCGAGTAAAACCGAGTTCTCAATAAGAGGTTCATGTTCCGGACCAAGCCAACACGAACCACCTCGCCAACGGATTGTCGGTCACGGTCAGTGACCTAAAAGACGAGGCGTCCCTAATAAACGCGATCATTTCGCTATCGCGTCCGGCTAGCGAAGAAGAAGCCGTTACGATATCTTTGTCCTGTTCTGTGATATATTACCGAGGATGTTCAATCCTTGATTTAAGCAGAATAGTTCTGCCCATCCTGTTCTCCCTTGGTTCCGCGGCTTCGCCGCCATGTCTTCGCTTTGCTCATCCCTCCCATTTCCTGCCTTCGCCAACTCTCAAAGCTTCGCTCCGTCACTCTCGCTCCTTCGCTCAGCTCTCGCACTCCCCCAACCATCACTCCTCTCGCCAAGCACTCTCTCTCACGTCAACCTGTCTACCTCGACTACCTCGTATCTCAGCCTCTATCAGCCCCCGCGACTAACTCCTCGGACCGCTATTGCCTACGTCACTCTACTGGCGTACATCTGCATGTTCCGATGCTTCTGCTTGCTTTTGCTACTGTTGTTCTCACTATTCTGACAAGTATTACCAGGCATTGTGCAGGTATTGCTTGGCATTGCCCAAGCATTCCCAGGCATTTTCCAGGCATTGCCAAGCATTGCCAGTCATTGCCAGACACTGCCCAGGCATTGCCATGCATTGCTCAGGAAGTTCCAGGCATTGCCAGGCATTGCAAGGCATTGCCAGGCATTGCCCAGGCATTTTCAGGCATTGCCGAGGCATTGCCAGGTATTGTAAGGCATTGCCCACGCATTACTAGGCATTGCCCAGGTATTGCCAGGCATTGCCAAGCATTGCCAGGCATTGCCAAGCATTGCCTGTAAGGCTGTATACCAAAAACCCAGACTTGAGTCCAGGACTTGCGAGTCCGAGTCCCGTCCCGGACTTGTGAGTCCTAGTCCGCCAGCTTGGCTTGGCTCGCGAGTCCAAGTCAGTCTTATGTTAAGCCTTAAAAAGAAGGTACATCACGACTAGGAGTCGTCATGATGGTGTTCGGTGGTGGACATGGTGCATTAATGACACAAACACGTGAGACTGGTCCGGGACTCGCAATTCTGGTGCGGGACTCCCAAGTCTGGTCCGGGACTTGCGACTCTGGTCCGAGACTTGCGAGTCTGGTCTGGGACTCGCGAGTCCGAGTCTTTGGATGGATTCGAACTCGCAAGACCGAGTTGAAAAGGAGCCTCTCACTCGTGAGTCCAAGTCTTCCTTAAGACTCGCGAGTCTGGACTCGTGAACACCCTTAGTTGCCAGGCATTGTCGCGCATTGCTAGGCATTGCCAAACATTGTCCTGGCATTACTAGGCATTGCCTAGGCATTGCCAGGCATTGACAGGCATTTCCAGACGTTGCCAGGCATCGCCAGGCATTGCCAAGTATTGTCCAGGCATTGCCAGGCATTGTCCAAGCATTGCCATGCATTGCCAAGGCATTGCCAGGCATTGCCAAGCGTTGCCAGGCATTGCCAGGTATTGCGTAGGCATTGCCAGGCATTGCCTAAGCATTGCCAGGGATTGCCCAGGAATTGTCAGGCATTTCCCAGGCATTACCAGGAATTGTCCAAGCATTTCTAGGCATTACCAGGCATCGCCAAGCATTGTCCAGGCATTGCCAGTCATTGTCCAGGCATTGCCAGGAATTTCCCATGCATTGCCAAGCATTACCAGGCATTGCCAGGCATTATCCAGGCATTGCCAGGCATTGTCAAGCATTGCCCAGGTGTTGCCATGCATTGCAAGGCATTGCCAAGCGTTTCCCAGGTACTTCCAGGCATTGCCCTAGCATTTCAAGGCATTGCCCAGGCATTGCCAATCATTGCCAGCCATTGCCAGGCACTGTCCAGGCATTGCCAGGCATTACCCATGCATTGCCACGCATTACCAGGCACTGACAGGCATTGCCAGGCATTGTCCAGGCATTGCCAGGTATTGCCAAGCGTTGCTAGGCATTGCCTAGGTATTGCCAGGCATTGCCTAAGCATTGCCAGGCATTGCCCAGGCATTAACAAGCTTTGCCAGCCATTGCCAAGCACTGCCCAGGCATTGCTAGGCATTGCCCAGGAATTGCCATGCATTCTCAGGCATCACCAGGCATTGCCAAGTGTTGTCAGGCATTGCCAGGTATTTCCCTGGCATTTCCATGCATTTCCTAGGCATTGCCAGGCATTGTAAGGTATTGCCCACGCATTGCCATGCATTACCCGAGCATTGCCAGGCATTGCCCAGGCATTGCCAGGCATTGCCACGCATTGCCACGCATTGCGAGGCATTGCCATGCATTGCCCAGGCATTGCCAGGCATTGCCCAAGCATTCCCAGGCATTTTCAGGCATTGCCAGGCGTTGCCAGGCATTGCTAGGCATCGCCACGTATTGCCCAGGCATTACCAGGCATTGCCCAAGCATCGCCTGGTATTGCCCAGGTATTGCCACGCATTGCTCAGGCATTGCCAAGCGTTGCCATGCATTGCCAAATATTGCCATGTATTGTCCAGGCATTGCCCAAGCATTCCCAGACATTGCCCAGCCATTGCCAAGCATTGCCTAGGCATTGCCAGGCATTGCCAGACATTGCCAAGTATTGCCCAGGCATAGCCAGGCATTGTCCAGGCATTGGCACGCATTGCCCAGGCATTGCCAGGCATTGCTAGCCATTGCTAGGCATCACCCAAGCATTTCCAGGCATTGCTAGGCATTGCCAGGAATTGCCCATGGATTGCCAGGCATTGCTCGGGCATTGTCATGCATTACCAAGCATTGCCTTAGCATTTCCAGGCATACCTAGCATTGCCATGGTATTGCCAGGCATTGCCAGGCATTGCCCATGGATTGCCATGCATTGCCCAAACATTGCCAGGCATTGCCAATCATTGCCAACCATAGCCAGGCACTGCCCGGGCATTGCCAAGCATTGCCTACGCATTGCTAGGCATTACCAGGCATTGCCAGGCATAACCCAGGCATTGACTGGCATTGCAAGGCATTGTCAAGCATTGCAAGGCATTGCCAGGCATTGCACAGGCATTACCAGGCATTGTCAGGCGTTGCCAAGCATTGCCAGGCATTGCTAGGCATTACCATGTATTGCCCATGCATTACAAGGCATTGCCCAATGATTACCTGACATTGCCAAGGTATTGTTAGGCATTGCTCAGGCATTGCTATGCGTTGCCAGGCATTGCCATGCATTGCCAAGTATTGTCCAGGTATTGCTAGGCATTGCCCAAGCATTGCCAGGCATTACCCAGGCATTGCCAGGCATTACCCAGGCATTGCCAGGCATTGCCAGGCATTGCTCAGGCATTGCCAGGCACTGTCCATGCATTGCCAGGCATTGCCAGGCATTACCCAGGCATTGCCAGGAATTGCCAGGCATTGCCAGGCATTGCCCATGCATTGCTAGGCATTACTTGGGCATTGCCAAGCATTACCAAGCATTGCCTTAGGATTTCCAGGCATGCCTAGCATTGCCCAGCTATTGCCAGGCATTGCCACATATTGCCCAAGTATTGCCATGCATTGCCCAAACATTGCCAAGCATGGCCCAGGCATTGCCAAGCATTGCCAGCCATTGCCAGGCACTGTCCATGCATTGCCGGTCATTGCCCAAGCATTACCAGGCATTGCTAGGCATTGCCAGGCATAACCGAGGCATTGCTAGGCATTGCCAGGCATTTTCAAGCATTGCACGCATTGTCAGGAATTGCCTGGGAAATTCCAGGCATTGCCCCAGCATTTCCAGGAATTTTCTAGGCATTGTCAAGCATTGCCCAGGCAATGCCAGGCATTTCCAGGAATGCAAGGCATTGCCGAGGCATTGCCAGGCAGTTCCAAGATTTGTCAGGCATTGAGAGGCATTGCCAGGCATTGCCCATGCATTGCCAGGCACTGCCATGCATTGCCAAGCGTTGCCAAGCCTTACCAGGCATTGCCACGTATTGCCCAAGCATTGCAAGGCATTACCTAAGCATTGCCAGGCATTATACAGGAAATGCCAGGCATTATCCAGGCATTGCAAGGCATTGCCTAGGCATTGCCATGCATTGCCAGGCATTGCTAGGCATTGCCAGGTATTGCCAGGCATTGCCAGGCATTACCTAGGCATTGCCAGACATTGCGAGGCATTGCGCGGGCATTGCGAGGCATTGCACAGGCATTGAAGGCATTACCAAGGCATTGTCAGACATGCCTGGCAATGCTAAGGCAATGCCTTGCATGCCTGGCAATGCTAAGGCAATGCCTTAGCAATGCATGGCAATGCCTAGGTAATGCCTGGCAATGCGTGGGTAATGCCTCGCAATGTTTGGGCAATGCTTGACAATGCTTGGGCAATACCTAGCAATGCCAGGCAATGCTGAGGCAATGCCTGGCAATGCCAAGTAATGCTCCAGCAATGCCTGGCAATGCCCAGGCAATGCCTGGCAATACCTGGCAATGCCTAGCAATGCCTGGCAATATATGGGTAATGCCTGGCAATGCCTAGAAATGCGTGCACAATGCCTGGCAATGCCTAAATGCGTGGACAGTGCCTGGCAATGCCTAAGCAATGCCCAGCAATGCCCACGCAATGCCTGACAATGCCTGGCAATGCTCGGCAATGCCTGGCAATGGCTGAGCAATGCCTCGACAATGCCTGGCCATGCATGGGCAATTCCTGGCAATGCCTGGCAATGCCTGGGAAATTCCTAACAATGCCTCGCAATGCCTTGGTAATGCATGCCAATGCCTAACAATGCCTGGCAATGCCTGGCAAAGCCTAGCAATGCCTGTATAATGCCTGGGCAATGCCTGGCAATGTCTGGGCAATGCTTGGCAGTGCCTGGATAATGCCTGGCAATGCATGGCAATGCCTGGTAATGCCTTGGCAATGCCTCGATAAAGCCTGGCAATGCCTGGCAATGCGTGGGCAATGCCTGGCAATGCCTCGCAATGCTTGGCAATGCCTGGCAATGCTTGGCAATGCCTGGCAATGCCTGGACAATGCATGGCAATGCCTGGCAATGCCTAGCAATGCCTGGCAATGCCTAACAATGCATGGAAATGCCTATGTCATGCCTCGCAATCCCTGGGCAATGCCTGACAATGCCTGGGTAATGCCTCGCAATGCCTGGCAATGCCTGGACAATGCCTGGCAATGCTGGGCAATGCCCAGCAATGCTTGGGTAATGCCTAGTAATGTCTGTGTAATGCACGGCAATGCCTGGAAGTGGCTAGGCAATGCTCGGCAATGCTTGGGTAATGCCTGGCAATGCCAGGGCAATACCTGGCATTGCCTGGCAATGCCTGACAATGCCTAGACAATGCCTGGCAATGCCTGGGTAATGCCTGGCAATGCCTGGCAATGTGTGGCAAAGCTTGGCAATGCCTGGGCAATGCCTGGCAATGCCTGTGCAATGCCTGGAAATGCCTGGGCAATGCCTGCAAATGCCTGACAATGCCTGGTCATGCCTGGACAATGCCTGGACAATGCTTGCAAATGCCTGGGCAATGCTTGGCAATGCCTATCAATGCCTGGGCAATGCCTTGGCAATGCCTGGCAATGCACGGACAATGCCTGGAAATGCCTGGCAATGCATGGCAATGATAGGCAATGCCTTGCAATGCATGGGCAATGCCTGGCAATGATTGGACAATGCCTGACAATGCCTGTGCAATGCCTGGACAATGCGTGGCAATGTGCGGCAACGCCTGGCAATGCCTGGCAATGCCTGGGCAATGCATGGCAATGCCTGGCAATGCCTGGGCAATGCTTGGATAATGCCTGGCAATGCCTGGACAATGCCCGGTAATGCATGTGCAATGCTTGGCAATGCCTGGCAAAGCCTGGCAATGCATGGGCAAAGCCTAGCAATGCCTGGACAATGCCTGGAAATGCCTGGTAATGCCTGGGCAATACCTGGACAATGCCTGGCAATACCTGGGCAATGCCCGGCAATGCCTGGGCAATGCCTATCAATGCCTGGGCAATGCCTGGGAATGTCTGGCAATGCATAGGCAATGCTTATACAATACATGGCAATGCCTGGGTAATGCCTAGTAATGCCTAGCAATGCCTGGCAATGACTGGCAAAACCTGGCAATGCATGGCAACGTCTGGCAATGCTTGGGCAATGCCTGGCAATGCCTGGGAAATGCCAGTAATGCTTGGGCAATGCTTGGCAATGCCTGGGCAATATGTGGCAATGCCTGGGAATGCCTGGCAACGCCTGGCAATGCCTGACAATGCCTGGTAATGCCTCGGCAATGCCTGGCAATGCCTGCGCAATGCGTGGCAAGGCCTGGCAATACCTGACAATTCCTGGCAATGCCTGGCAATGCCTGGGCAATGCTTGTCAATGGCTGGCAAATGCCTGGCAATACCTTGGCAATGCCTGGGAATGCGTGGACAATACCTTAGAATGCCTGGCAATGCCTGGGTAATGCCTGGAAATGCCTAGGCAGCGCCTGGCAATGCCTTGTAATACCTGGCAACGCTTGGAAATGCCTGGGCAATGCCTTGCAATGCCTGGCAATGTCTGAATAATGCCTGACATTGCCTGGGCAGTGCCTGGTAATGGCTGGCAATGCTTGGCAATGCCCGGGGAATCCATGGCAATGCTTGGGCAATGCCTGGCAATACCTGGGCAATGTCTAACAACACATGGCAATGCTTGGCAATGCCTGGACAATGCCTGGCAATGCCTGGCAATGCCTCGCAATGCGTTGCAATGCCTGTGCAATGCCTGACAATGCCAGGGCAGTGCCTGGCAATGGCTGGCAATGCTTGGTGATGCTTGGGCAATGCATGGCAATGCTTTGGCAATCCCTGGCAATACATGGGCAATGCCTGGCAATGCCTGGCAATACCCGGGCAATGCCTGGCAATGCCTGGCAATGCCTGGGTAATGCATACCAATGCTTGGTAATGCCGGGCAATGCCTATGCAATGCTTGGGAATGCCTGGACAATGTCTGGCAATGCCTGGGTAATGCCTGGCAATGCCTGGCAATGCCTGGCAATGCCTGGGCAATGCCTAGCAATGCATGGGAAATGCCAGGCAATGCCTGGGCAAAGCCTGGCAATGCCTAAGGAATGCCTGGGCAATGCCAGACAATGCCTGGACAATGACCGGTAATGCATGGGAAATGCCTGGCAATGCCTGGCAAAGCCTCGCAATGCTTGGGCAAAGCCTAGCAAAGCCTGGATAATGCCTCAAAATGCCTGATAATGCCTGGGCAATGCGTGGACAATGCCTGGTAATGACTGGGCAATGCTTGGCAATGCCAGGACAATGCCTGGCAATGCTTGGGCAATGCCTGGTAATACCTGGCAATGCCTAGTAGTGACTGTCAAAGCCTAACAATGCCTGGCCAATGCCTGGAAATGCTTGGGAAATGCCTGGCAATGCCTTGGCAATGTCTGGGAATGTCTGGCAATGCCTGACAATGCCTGACAATGTCCGACAATGTTTGGCAAAGCCTGGAAATGCCTGGAAAGTGCCTAGTAATGCGTGGACAATGCCTGGGAATGCCCGGGCAATGCTTGGCAATGCCTGGCAATGCCTCGGCAATGTTTGGGCAATGCCTGGCAATACCTGGGCAATGCATAGAAACGCTTGGCAATGCCTGGCAATGCCTGGACAATGCGTGGTAATGCCTGGCAATGCCTGGCAATGCTGGGGCAATTCCTGGCAATGCCTGGGCATTGCATGGCAATGCCTGGCACTGCTTGGCAATGCCTGGGCAGTGCCTGACAATGCTTGGGCAATACCTGGCAATGCCTGGGTAATACCTGGCAATCCATGGCAATGCCTGGCAACGCCTGGCAATGCCTGGGTAATGCCTGGCACTACATAGGCAATGCTTGGCAATACTTGGGCAATGCCTGGCAATGCCTGGGCAATACCTAGCAATGCCTGGCAATACCTGACAACGCCTGGCAATGCCTGACAATGCCTGACAATGACTAGGCAATGCTTGGCAATGCGTGGGCAATGCCTGGCAATGCCCAACAATGCCTAAGCAATGCCTGGCAATGCCTAGGCAATGCGTGGCAATGCTTGACACTGCCTGGCAATGCCTAACAATGCCTGGCAATACCTGAGAACTATCTCGACAATGCCTGGCAATGCCTGGGCAATGCCTGGGTAATTCCTATCAATGCCTGGCAATGCCTTCATAATGCATGGCAATGCCTAGCAATATCTGGCAATGCATAGCAATGCCTGGCAATGCCTAGCAAAGCCTAGCAATGCCTGGATGATGCCTGGGCAATGCTGGGCAATGCCTGGACAATGCTTGGCAATGCCTGGCAATGCCTGGCAATGCCTGGGAAATTCCTGGTAATGCCTTGGCAATGCCTCGACAATGCCTGGCAATGCCTGGCAATGCCTGGCAATGCCTGGACAATGCCTGGCAATGCCTCGCAATGCTTGGCAATGCGTGCCAATGCCTGGCAATGCCTGGACAGTGTGTTGCAATGACAGGCAATGCCTAGCAATGCATGGCAATGCCTAACAATGCATGGCAATGCCTAGGTCATGCCTCGCAATGCCTGGATAATGCCTTGCAATGCATGGGTAATGTCAGGAAACTGCAAGCTCCATGAGAAGGATCGTCTGAAGCAGAACATGAGACAAGACACTCTGGCAAGCGTGGGCGCGGTCCGAGGGACAAGCGCTGTGAGGTACATGACATAGATGTCTCTGGGTGCGGTACACAAGCACGAGCACTGAATGGCATGACGATAGATGCGGAAGCATGATGATAGCAAGGAGTGGTGGCAGTGCCGAGGCACGGGCCAGAAGGCCGCAGCGCTGAGGCACGTGCCGACTAAAGATGATGATGATGCCATATGCTCAGGTTGCCAGCGCAAAGGCCCGAGGGGACCACTCACCGCAGCGTAGGTACGCGGGCCAGCAGTCCACCAGGTCTGAGGCGCCTCGATACGTCTAAGTGGGCATGAGCGATGAACGGGGAGGATAGCCGCAGCGTCCAGGGGCGGGCCGAGCGATGAGCGAGGCCGCAGCGCGAAGGAGCGGGCAGAGTAGCGACTGAAAGGCGTGAAGGCAGGGCAAGGCCCGGGCCTGATAGAAGGAAGCTGATGGAAGCGATGGCAACGATGAACAGAGAGGGCACTGTGCCATGGCAGCGGGCCATGGTCACAGGCCGAGTGGGGGCAGGGCCGAAGCCCGGGTCCGAACATGCAATGAGGCGAGAATAACTGATTGACCACAACTGGGTAGTTCATACAAGTCATACTACAAGGTTGTGTACTACTCTAGCCTAGAACCTCCACCAGCTATGGTGGTCGGAAGGAGAGTCGGCATCGGAGCCGTGTCATGGCCCTTGCTGCGTGAGCGGATGCGGTGCGCCACCATACCGAGGTTTCTGGTTGTGGTTCGGAGCTCCGCCAAGCCTGTGCCTTGTCTGGTCGTTCAGGCATGGGGGCGGGAGAGCTTGCCGTTGTCGTGTAGCCGGTACCGAGGCGCATAGTCGTTGAGCATGCGCGGGAGGGACGAGGTGCCGAACGGTAAGTTGATGTTTGTTGATCCGTGCGCCGTTGGTTGGACGGTGTTTCCGGATCTCCGATTATTCTTGGTGACCGCAGGAGGTGAGCCGGTCTGGTCAGGAATATTTGAGGATTTCTCTTGTGGGCAGAACGGTTATCGCCTGTCCATTGCTTGACCAGATGAACATGTGGTTGAACCCAGCTGAGGCCTTGTGACCAATGGAGTATTTTTCCAACAGCCCCTTCAATGTCACAAGGCCAGAAGAGGTGGCCTCTTGAGTAATGATGGTTTGTGCGCAGAGGATGGTGGGGGTGATAGTAGTGTAGGAGACGGCGTGCTGTTGAGAAGTAGAAGATGCACCGTGCCATGGAGTAGAATTGGCAAGGGATTGGTAAAACCAACGCGCCACGAAGCAAGTGTGCTGATGTTGCTGGTTATGAGGCTGTGATGAGGAGACGGTGCTGCTGCTGGCGGTTGTTGCTATTGATGCTGCTGCTGCCTTTGCTGTTGGTTTGGTAGGAGACAAGACGGCTGTTGCTGGTTGAAAGTTGAGTGGTCAGCTGAGGTCAGCTGAGTGGTCTTCCTGCTGCAGCACAGAGGTGGGTAGTTTGAAGTCACTTGCGAAAGCTGATTCATACTTGGGGTAGCAGTGATATGAGTGGAGAGGGACAGCTGGTCGTTGTTCCGGGAATGCAGATGGACGTAGTTTTCTTGTGACTGTTGCCAGAGATATACCATATTGGGTGGTGATGAGTCCTCGTAAAACTCTTCCTGAGGTTGGCAGGCACATGTACATTATGTGTCGTGATGATGTTGTTGATGCAACTGCTGTTGCATAGGCCATGGAGAAGTGTGCTGCAAGAGTTCTTGTGCCAGCTGAGGTTGCTCGCTGATGTCGGTGGGAGGAGTGAGGAGGCGGACAAGGGGACAGCAGGTACTGCCGCGCCACGCGGAGGTGTCTGTGACTGGTGACGAGTCTTGTTGCTTTGCTGATGTGGATGTGATGTAGTCTGAGGCGTAGAGGCGATGAATGGAGAAGGGAGTACTGCTGCACCACAAGAAGGCTGGAGGGGTAACTGACATGAAGATGAATGACTGTAACTGTTGTTCATACTGTTCAGCTTGTGAGGAACAGTGGGTGCTAGAGGAGAGATTGCGGTCAAGAGGACAGGTAGTACTGCCGCGCCGCATCGAGGAAGAAGGGGAATGGTGATGACGTTCATGCTGCTATTGCTTCATGTGATGTGGAGTAAATCCATGTTTCTAGAGAGGTAGGGTTGCTGCAAATAGAGAATGCGACATTGATGATGCTGCGCTTACGATGGCTGATTTGACTGTTGCTGCTCCTGCTGTTGCTGCTGATGCTGATGTGGCTGGTGAAGAACAGCGCTTTGGGATGTTGCTCATGATGTCACCTGCGAGTGCGGCGTGATGAAGGGGTGTCTCGTCTACAGTGGCTCCAGAGTTGTGCCCATACACAACTCCTTTGCCTCTATAGATGAGAGAGGATCAAGACGTCGGTTGTCTGGCTGATTTAGAGTGGGAAGTGATGGCACGGCTCGGCTCGGTGGTTTGAGCGTCAGGGGTACGGAAGAAGCAGAGGGCAGATCCAGGTTCTTAGCCTGCGCTCTGATACCATGTCAGGAAACTGCAAGCTCCATGAGAAGGATCCTCTGAAGCAAAACATGAGACCAGACACTCTGGCAAGCGTGGGCGCGGTCCGAGGGACAAGCGTTGCGAGGTACATGACATAGATGTCTCTAGGCGCGGTACACAAGCACGAGCACTGAATGGCATGACGAGAGATGCGGAAGCACGATGATAGCAAGTAGTGGTGGCAGTGCCGAGGCGCGGGCCGGAAGGCCGCAGCGCTGAGGCACGGGCCGACTGAAAATGATGATGATGATGATGCCATATGCTCAGGTTGCCAGCGCAAAGGCCCGAGGGGACCACTCGCCGCAGCGTAGGTACGCGGGCCGGCAGTCCACCAGGTCTGAGGCGCCTCGATACGTCTGAGTGGGCATGAGCGATGAACGGGGAGGAGAGCCGCAGCGTCCAGTGGCGGGCCGAGCGATGGGCGAGGCCGCAGCGCGAAGGAGCAGGCAGAGTCGCGACTATAGGCGTGGAGGCAGGGCAAGGCCCGGGCCTGATAGAAGGAAGCTGATAGAAGCGATGGCAACGATGAACAGAGAGGGCACTGTGCCATGGCAGCGGGCCATGGTCACAGGCCGAGTGGGGGCAGGGCCGAAGCCCGGGCCCGAATAGGCAATGAGGCGAGAATAACTGATTGACCACAACTGGGTAGTTAATACAAGTCCTACTACAAGGTTATGTACTACTCTAGCCTAGAACCTCCACCAGCTACGGTGGTCGGAAGGAGAGTCGGCATCAAAGCCGCGTCATGGCGCTTGCTGCGTGAGCGGATGCGGTGCGCAACCATACCGAGGTTTCTGGTTGTGGTTCGGACCTCCGCCAAGCCTGTGCCTTGTCCGGTCGTTCAGGCATGGGGGCGGGAGAGCTTGCCGTTGTCGTGTAGCCGGTACCGAGGCGCATAGTCGTTGAGCATGCGCGGGAGGGACGAGGTGCCGAACGGTAAGTTGACGTTCGTTGATCCGTGCGCCATTGGTTGGACGGTGTTTCCGGATCTCCAATTATTCTTGGTGACCGCAGGAGGTGAGCCGGTCTGGTCAGGAATATTTGAGGATTTCTCTTGTGGGCAGAACGGTTATCGCCTGTCCATTGCTTGACCATATGAACCTATGGTTGAACCCAACTGAGGCCTTGTGACCATTGGAGTATTTTTCCAACTGGTAATGCCTGGTAATGCCTGGGTAATGCCCAGCAATGCTTGGATAATGCATAGTAATGCCTGGGCAATGCATGGCAATGCCTGGCAATGCCTGGGCAATGCTCAGCAATGCCTGGGCAATGCATGGCAATGCCAGGGCAATACTTGGCATTGCTTGGCAATGCCTGGCAATGCATGGACAATGCCTGCCAATGCCTGGGTAATGCCTGGCAATGCCTGGCAATGCATGGCAAAGCCTGGCAACGCCTGGGCAATGCCTGGGAAATGCCTGGCAATGCCTGGACAATGCCTGGAAATGCCTGGCAATGCCTGGAGATGCATGGGCAATGCCTGGCAATATCTGGCAATGCCTGGGCAATGCTTGGGCAATGCCTGGCAATGCCAGGGCAACGCCTGGCAATGCCTGGGTAATGCCTAGTAATGCCTGGCAATGCATGGCAATGAGTGGCAAAGCCTGGCAATGCCTGGCAACCTCTGGCAATGCTTGGGCAATGCCTGGCAATGCCTGGGCAATGCCAGGTAATGCTTGGGCAGTGCTTGGCAATGCCTAGGCAATACGTAAAAATGCATGGCAATGTCTGGCAACGCCCTGGCAATGCCTGACAATGCTTAGTAATGCTTGGGCAATGCCAAGTAATGCTTGGGCAATGCTTGGAAATGCCTGGGCAATGCGTGGAAATGCATGGCAATGCCTGACAATGCGTGGCAATGCCTGGTAATGCCTGGGCAATGCCTGTCAATGGCTGGCAATGCCTAGCAATGCCTGGGCAATGCCTGGCAATGCGTGGACAATGCCTTAGAATGCCTAGCAATGCCTGGGTAATGCATGGAAATGCATGGGAAACTCCTGGCAATGCCTGGCAATACCTGGCAACGCTTGGCAATGCGTGGGCAAAGCTTGGCAATGCATGGCAATGCCTGGCAATGCATGGGCAATGCATGGCAATGCTTGGGCAATGCCTGTAAATGCCTGGCAAAGCCTGGCAACGCCTGTGCAATGCCTGGCAATGCCTGGGCAATGCCTGGAAATGCCTAGACAATGCGTGGAAATGCCTGGCAATGCTTGGGGATGCCTGGGCAATGCCTGGCAATATCTAGCAATGCCTGGGCAATGCTTGGGCAATGCCCGGCAATGCCAGTGCAATGCCTGGCAATGCCTGGGTAATGCCTAGTAATGCCTGGCAATGTCTGGCATTGCCATGCATTGTCCAGGCATTGCCATGCATTGCCATGCATTGCCAGGCATTGCCGAGGCATTGCCAGGCATTGCCAGGCATTGCCAAGCATTGTCAAGGCATTGCCAAGGCATTACCAGGCATTGCCCAGGCATTGCCAGGCATTGCCTGGCATTGCCCAGGCATTGCCAAGCATTGTCGAGGCTTTGCTCAGCAATGCTTGGCAATGCCCAAGCATTGCTAGGAATTGCCCAGGCATTGCCATGCATTGCTTAGGCATTGCCAAGCATTTCTTAGGCATTGCCAAGCATTGCCAGGCATTGCCCGGCATTGCGCAGGCATTGCCATGCATTGTCCAGGCATTGCCAGGCATTGCCAGGCACTGCCCACGCATTTCCAGGCATTGCCAGGCATTGCTAGGCATTACCCATATATTGCCATGCATTACCAGGCATTGCCAAGCATTGCCCGGGCATTGCCCGGCATTGCTGGAGCATTGCCGGGCATTGCCAGGCATTGCGTAGGCCTTGCCATGCATTGACTTAGCATTGCCAGGCATTGCCAGACATTGCCAGGCATTGCCAGGTATTGCCAAGCATTGTCCAGGCATTGCCAGGCATTGCCATGCATTGTAAGGCATTGCCCACGTATTGCCTGGCATTGCCCAGGCAGTGTCAGGCATTACCAGGCATTGCCACGCATTGTCAGGCATTGCCCAGGCATTGTCAGGCATTGTCAGGTATTGCCAAGCGTTGTCAGGCATTGTCAGGCATTGCCAGGTATTGCACAGGCACTGCCGGGCATTGCCCAAGCATTGCCAGGCATTACCTCGGCAGTGCAAGGCATTACCCAGGCATTGTTAGGCGTTGCCAGGCATTTCCAGGCATTGCCAGGTATTGCCCAGGCATTGACAGGCATTGCTTAAGCATTGCCAGTCATTGCGCAGGCATTGCAAAGTAGTGCCAAGCATTGCCATGCACTGCCCAGGCATTGCCAGTAATTGCCCAGGCGTTCCCCGGCATTGCCAGGCATTGCCCAGGCATTGCAAGGCATTGTCGGACATTGTCAAGCATTACCAGGCATTGCCAGGCATTGCCAGGCATTGCTAGACATTGCCCACGCATTGCCAAGCATTGCCAAGCATTGCGAATAATTGCCAGGCATTGCCCGGGCATGGCCAGGCACTGCGAGGCATTGCCAGGCATTGTCGAGGCATTGCTAGGGCATTGCCAAGCATTACACAGGCATTGCCAAGCATTGCCAAGCATTGCCGAGGCATTGCCAGGCATTGCCGAGGCATTGCTCAGGTGTTGCCAGGCATTGCCAGACATTGCCAGGCGTTTCCTGGCATTGCCTAAGCATTGCTAAGCATTGCTTAGGCATTGCCAGGCATTGCCAGGAATTGCTCAGGCATCGCCATGCATTGTCCAGGCATTGCCAGGAAATGACAGGCCTTGTCCAGGCATTTCTTGGCATTGCCACGCATTGCTAGGCATTACCCATATATTGTCAGGCATTACCAGGCATTGCCAGGCATTGCCCGGGCATTGCCAAGCATTGCTGGAGTATTGCCGGGCATTGCCAGGCATTGCCTAGGCATTGCCAGGCATTGACTTAGCATTTCCAAGCATTGCCAAACATTACCAGGCATTGCTCGGGCATTGCCAGGCATTGCCAGGCATTGTAAGGCATTGCCCACGTATTGCCCGGCATTGTCCAGGCAATGTCAGGCATTGCCAGGCATTGCCGGGCATTGCCACGCATTGCCAGTCATTGCCTAGGCATTGTCAGACATTGTCAGGCATTGCCAGGCATTGTCAGGCATTGAAAGGCATTGCCAGGTATTGCCCAGGCATTGCCAGACTTTGCCCAAGCATTACCGGGCATTACCCCGGCAGTGCCAGGCATTACCCAGGCATTGTTAGGTGTTGCCAGGCATTTCCAGGCATTGCCATTATTGCCCAGGCATTGCCACGCATTGCCCAAGCATTGCAAGGCACTACCCAGGTATTGCCAAGCTGTGCCAGGCATTGCCATGCACTGCCCAGGCATTGCCAGGAATTTCCCAGGCATTGCCAGGCATTGCCAGGCATTGCGAGGCATTGTCGAGGCATTTCCAGGCTTTGCCAAGCATTGCCGGACATTTTCAAGCATTGCCCGGCATTGCTAGGCATTGCAAAGCATTGCCATGGCGTTGCGAGGCATTGCCCAAGCATTTCCGGACATTGGCCAGGCTTTGCCAGTCATTTCTAGGCATTGCCTGGCATTACCAGGCATTGCCCAGGCATTGCCATGCATTGCCTTGGCATTGCCCGGCATTGCCCAACCATTGCCTAGGCATTGCCAAACATTTCCAGGCATTGCCAAGACATTGCCAGGCATTGCCCAGGCATTGCCAGGTATTGCCCAGTCATTGCTACGCATTGTCCAAGCATTGCCCAGGCACTACCAGGCATTTCCACGCATTGCCCAGGCATTGCTAGGCATTGCCCAGGCATTGCCAGGCTTTGCCATGCATTGCTAGGTATTGCCCAGGAATTAGCGGGCATTGTACAGGTATTGCCAGGAGTTGCCCAAGCATTGCCAGGCTTTGCCCAGGCATTGCCTGGCATTGCCCATGCATTGCCAGGCATTGCCCAGGCATTGCTAGGCATTGCAAGGCATTGTCCGGGCATTGCCAGGCATTGTCCAGGCATTGCCGGGCATTGCCCAGGCATTGCCCGGCATTGCCAGGTATTACGAGGCATTGCCCAGGTATTGCAAGGCATTGCTAGGAATTGCCAGGCACTGCTCATGTATTGCCAGGCATTACCCAAGCATTGCCAGGCATTGCCCAGGCGTTGCCAAGCATTGCCAGCCATTGCCAAGCACTGCCCAGGCATTGCCAGGCATTGCCCAGGCATTGCCACGCATTTCGAGGCATTGCCAGGCATTACCTAGGCATTGCCAGGTGTTGCTAAGTATTGCCACGCATTGCCAGGTATTGCCCAGGGATTGCCAGGCATTTTTCAAGCATTGCCTGGCATTGCTTAGGCATTGCCAAGCAGTACCAGGCATTGCCATGCACTGCCCAGGCATTGCCAGAAATTGCCCAGGCATTTCCAGGCATTGCCAGGCATTGCAAGACATTGCAAGGCATTGTCAAGGCATTGCCAGGCATTGCCAAGCGTTCCTATGCATTGCTCAGTTATTGCCATGCATTGTCCAAGCATTGCCCAGGCATTGCCAGGCATTGCCAAGCATTGCCCAGGCATTGCCAGGCATTGCCCACGCATTGCCAGGCATTATCGAGGCCTTGCCAGGCTTTGCCAGGCATTGCCGGACATTGTTAGGCATTGCCAGGCATTGCCAGGCATTGCTAGGCATTGCCAAGGCATTGCAACGCATTGCCCAAGCATTTCCAGGCATTGGCCAGGCATTGCCAGGCTTTGCCAGTCATTGCTAGGCATTGCCAGGCATTACCAGGCATTGCCCAGGCATTGCCAAGCATTGCATTGGCGTTGCCTGGCATTGCCCAACCATTCCTAAGGAATTGCCAAACATTGCCAGGCATTTCCCAGGCATTGCAAGGCATTGCCCAGTCATTGCCAGGCATTGTCCAGGCATTGCCCAGGCATTGTCCAGGCATTGCCAGCCATTGCCTAGGCATTGCCAGGCATTGCCCAGGCATTGCCAGGCATTGCCAGGCGTTGCCAGACATTGCTAGGCTGTGTCTAGGAATTGACAGGCATTGCCAAGCATTGCCCAGGCGTTGCCAGGCATTGTACAGGCATTGCCAGGCATTTTCCAGGCATTGTCCAAGCATTACCATTCATTCACAGGCATTTCCAGGCATTGCCCAGACATTGCCAGGCATTGTCTAGGCTTTGCCAAGCATTGCTAGGAATTGTCATGCATTGGCAGGCATTACCATGCATTGCCCAGGCATTGCCAGGCATTGTAAGGCATTGCCCATGTATTGCTTGGCATTGCCCAGGCAATGCCAGGTATTGCCCAGGCATTGCCAAGCATTGCCCAAGCATTTCCAGGCATTGCCTATGAAGTGTCAGGCATTACCCAGGCATTGCCAGGCATTGCCAGACATTGCCATGCATTGCCAGGTATTGTCCATGCATTGCCAGGCTTTGCCCAAGAATTGCCAGGCATTGGCCAGGCATTACCAAGCAGTGCCATGCATTGCCACGCACTGCCCAGGCATTGCCAGGTATTGCCCAGGCATTGCCAGGCATTGCCAGGCATTGCCAGGCATTGCCAGGCATTGCCAAGCATTGTCCAGGCATTGCCAGAAATTGCCAAGCGTTGCTAGGCATTGCCCAGGTATTGCCATGCCTTGCCCAAGCATTGCCCAGGCATTTCCAGGCATTGCCAAGCATTGCCCAGGCATTGCCAGGAATTGCCCACACATTGCCAATCATTGTCCGGTCATTGCCAGGCTTTGCCAGGCATTGCCAGACATTGTCAGGCATTGCCAAGCATTGCCAGGCATTGCCATGCATTGCCAAGGCATTGCCATGGATTACCCAAGCATGTCCAGGCATTGGCCAGGTTTTTCCAGTCATTGTTAGGCATTGCCAGGCATTACCAGGCATTGTCCAGGCATTGCCAGACATTGCCCTGGCATTTCCCGGCATTGTCCAACCATTGCCCAACCATTGCCAAACATTGCCAGGCATTGCCCAGGCATTGCCAGGCATTACCCAGTCATTGCGAGTCATTGTCCAAGCATTGCCCAGGCATTGTCCAGGCATTGCCAGCCATGGCCCAAGCATTGTTAGGCATTGCCCAGGCATTGCCACGCTTTGCCAGGCATTGCCCGGCATTGCCCAGGCATTACGGGGAATTGTCCAGGCATTGCCAGGCATTGCCCAGGCATTGCCAGGCATTGCCTAGGCATTGCCTGACATTGCCCACGCATTGCCAGGCATTGCCCAGGCATTGCCAGGCATTGCCAGGCATTGCCAGGCATTGCCCAGGCATTTCCAATCATTGTCCAGGCATTGCCCGGCATTGCTCAGGCATTGCCCGGCATTGTCAGGCATAACCAGGCATTACCCATGCATTGCCAGGCATTGCCCAGGTATTGCCAGGCATTGCCAGGCATTGCCCATGTATTGCCAGGCATTGCCCAAGCATTGCCAGGCATTGCCCAGGCATTGCCAAGCATTGCCAGCCATTGCCAGGCACTGCCCAGGCATTACCATGTATTGCCCACGCATTGCCACGCATTGCAAGGCATTGCCAAGCATTGCCAGGCATTATCCAGGCATTGCCATGCATTGTCAAGCATTGTCAAGCGTTTCTAGACATTGCCCAGGCATTGATAGGCATTACCCAAGCATTGTCGTGCATTGCCCAGGCATTGCCAAGCATTGCCAGCCATTGCCAGGCACTGCCCAGGCATTACAAGGCATTGCCATGCTTTGCCAGGCATTTCCAGGCATTTCCCAGGCATTAATGGGCATTGTCCAGGCATTGCCAGGAATTTCCCAGCATTACCCAGGCATTGCCAGGCATTGTAAGGCATTGTCCACGCATTGCCAGGTATTGCCTAGGCATTGCCAGCCATTGACTGGCATTGCCCGGGAATTGCCAGGCATTACCGGGCATTGTCAGGCATTGCCAGGCATTACCATGCATTGGCATTGTAATACCAAGCATTGCCCAGGCATTACCAGGCATTGTCAGGCATTGCCAGGCGTTGCCAGGCATTGCCAGGCATTACCACGAATTGCCCATGCATTGCCAAGCATTGCCCAAGCATTACCTGGCATTGCTCAGGCATTGCCAGGAATTGTCCAAGCATTGCCAGACGTTGCCAGGCATTGCCTGGTTTTTCCAGTCATGGCTAGGTATTGCCAGGCATTACTAGGCATTACCTAGGCATTGCTAGGCATTGCCTTGGCATTGCCAGGCATTGCCCAAACATTGCCCAGGCATTGCCGGACATTGCGAGGCATTGCCCAGGCATCGTCAGGCATTGCCAGGCATTTCCAAGAATTGCCCAGGCATTGTCAGGCATTGCCCAGGCATTGCCAGGCATTGCCCATGCGTTGCCAGGCTTTGCCAGGCATTACCCAGGCATTGCCAGGTATTGCCCAGGCATTGTCAGGCATTGCCAGGCAAAGCCATGTATTTCCCCGACATTGCCAGGCATTGCCCAGGCATTGCCGAGCATTGCCGAGGCATTGCCAGGCATTGCCACACATTGTCCACGCATTACTAGGCATTACCCACGCATTGCTGGGCATTATCGAGGCATTGCCAGGCATTGCCAGGCATTACCAGGCATCATACAGGCATTGCCATGCATTGCCTAGGCATTGCAAGGCATGGCCTATGCATTGCCATGCATTGTTATGCATAGCGAGACATTGCCAGGCATTGCCAGGCATTGCCATGTATTGTCCAGGCATTGCCAGGCATTGCCACGCATTGCCAGGCATTGCGAGGCATTTCCAGTCATTTCCAGGCATTGCCAGGCATTGTCGAGGCATTACCAAGGCATTACCAGGCATTGCCAGGCATTGCCAGGCATTCTCGAGGAATTGTCAAGTATTGCCCAGGCATTGCCAGGCATTGTCCAGGCATTATCCTGGCATTGCTAGGCTTTGCCCGGCATTGCCAGGCATTGCTAGGTATTGCCAGGCATTGCTTGGCATTACCAAACATTACCAAGGCATTGCCAGGCATTGGCAGGCATTGCCCAGGCATTGCCAGGCATTACCAGGCATTGCCCAGGCATTGCGAGGCATTGCCGAGGCATTACTCAGGTATTGCCAGGCATTGCCAGGCATTGCCCAGTCATTGCCAGGCATTGCCTAAGCATTGCCAGGCATTTCTTAGGCATTGCCATGCATTGCCAGGCATTGCCAGGCATTGTCCGGGCATTGCCAGGCATTGTCAAGCATTGCACCTGCATTTCCAGGCATTGCCAGGAATTGCCAGGCATTACCCATATATTGCCAGGCATTGCCAGGCATTGCCAGGCATAATTCCGGGCATTGCCAGGCATTGCTATAGCATTGCTTGGCATTGCTAGGCATTGCCTAGGCATTGCCAGGCATTGCGTGAGCATTGCCGGGCATTGTCAGGCATTGTCCAAGCATTTTCCAGGCATTTTCATGCATTGTAAGGCATTGCCCACGTATTACCTGGCATTGCCCATGCATTGAAAGGCATTGTCAGGCATTGCCAGGCATTGCCCAAGCATTGCCAGGCAGTGTAAGGCATTGCCAGGCATTGCGAGGCATTGCCCATGCATTGCCATGCATTGCCTAGGCATTGTCAGGCATTGTCAGGCATTGCCAGGCGTTGTCAGGCATTGCCAGACATTGCCAAGTATTGCCCAGGCATTGCTAGGCATTGCCCAAGCATTGTCGGGCATTGCTCAATCAGTGCCAGGCATTACCCAGGCATTGCCTGACATTGCCTGGTATTACCCAAGCATTATCCAAGCATTTTCAGGCACTTCCCGGGCATTGCCAAGTAGTACCAGGCATTGCCATGCACTACCCGGGCATTGCGATGAATTACCCAGGCATTGTCACGCATTGCCAGGCATTGCCAGGCATTGCCAGGCATTACGAGGCATTGCCGGGCATTGCCAAGCGTTGCTATGCATTTTCCAGGTATTGCCAGGCATTGTCCAAGCATTGCCCAGGCATTGCCAGACATTGCCAAGCATTACCCAGGCCTTGCCAAGCATTGCCCACGCATTGCTAGGCATTGTTCAGGCATTGCCAGGCTTTGCCAGGCATTGTCGGACATTGTCAGGCATTGCCACGCATTGCCAGGCATTGGCAGGCATTCCCAGGCATTGCCAGGCATTGTCCAAGCATTTCCAGGCAATGGCCAGGCATTGCCAGGCGTTGCCCGTAATCGCTAGGCATTGCCAGGCATTACCAGGCATTACTAGGCATTGTCCAGGCATTGCCAGGCATTGCCCGACATTGCCCAACCATTTCCCAGGCATTGCCAAACATTGCCATGCATTGCCCAGGCATTGCCAGGCATTGCCCAACTCTGGCACAACTCTAGCACAACTCTGGCACAACTCTGGCACAACTCTGGCACAACTCTGGCACAACTCTGGCACAACTCTGGCACAACTCTAGCACAACTCTGGCACAACTCTGGCACAACTCTGGCACAACTATGACACAACACTGGCACAACTCTGGCACATCTCAGGCACAACTCTGGCACAACTCTGGCACAACTCTAGCACAAGTCTTGCACGATTCTGGCACAACTCTGGCACAACTCTGGCACAACTCTGGCACAACTCTGGCACAACTCTGGCACAACTCTGGTACAACTCTACCACAAGTCTGGCACGAATCTGGCATAACTCTGGCACAACTCTGGCACAACTCTGGCACAACTCTAGCACAACTCTACCACAACTCTGGCACAGCTCTGACACAACTCTGGCACAACACTGGCACAACTCAAGGACAACTCTGGCACAACTCTGGGACCACTTTGGCACAACTCTTGCACAACTATGGCACAACTCTGGCACGACTCGGACACAACTATGGCACAAACCTGGCACAACTCTGGCACAACTATGGCACAAATCTTGCACAAATCTGGCGCAACCCTTGCACAACTCTGGCATAATGATGGCACAATTCTGGAACAACTCTAGCACGACTTTGGCACAACTCTGGCACAACTCTGGCAAAACTCTAGCACAACTCTGGCACAACTGTGGCACAACTCTGGCACAACTATGGTACAACTCTGGCACAACTCAGGTAGAACACTGGCACAACTCTGGCACAACTCTGGCACAACTCTGGCAAAACTCTAACACAACTCTGGCACGGCTCTGGCACAATCATGGCACAACTCTGGCACAATCATGGCACAACTCTGGAACAACTCTGGCACAACTCTGGCACAACTCTGGCACGACTCTGGCACAACTATGGCACAACTCTGGCACAACTCTTGCACAACTCAGGCACAACTCTGGAACATCTCTGGCACAACTCTGGCACAACTCTGGCACAACCCTGCCTCGTCCACATCAACTTCCTCACTTCAATTGTCTCGCACCGCATCCTCGCACTGCCTTCTCTCGTCATTAGCAGCAGTAGGGTAACTTTCGCCTTCAAGACATCGGACACCGCCAGTCTTCCTGCTCCCACTACGAGCCAATTGGAGAACAAGCCGTCACTCTCCTGACATCAGGGGACCAGTATCTCTGCTTGGCACAGGACTTCCTTACCCGCAATCGGCTTTCTCTCGCTGCCATGATATCGGACACCATCTGTCTTCCTGCTTGTCGGTCTCGGGCCAACAAGGGCACAAGCCATCACTCTCTTGGTAGCAGAGCAACTGCTTGACTCGCTCGCACTCACTGCCACGCCGCCTCTCTTCTTGCCGTCCTCAGTCGCGACCTCCATCTGCCTCTTCGGCCACGTCGCCAACACTGTCATCAGCCTTCCCCCTCTTCAACTTCGGGTTATCTTCATCGTCATCCGCATCTTCTGTCCTCAGCCCTCCTCGTCATTTCCACTCGAGCCTCCTGGCTCAACACAGCCTCATCTACCCTCGTTGCGTCGCTCTTTGTCTGCCTTGTCAAGCTCCATCCTCCGCATTTCTCATCTCATCTTCTTCCGTTGCTTCCCCAAATTCTTCGTTCTCACCATTCTTAGTGCCGCCTTCACCTCAGCCTTCGTCATCAGCCTTCTTCATCAGCGCATGTGGTGTCTCTCCTGCGCCCACTCATTTATTAGCCACCATCATCCATTCCTCCTCTTCAGCCTCTGCTCTGCACACGGATCTGCCCGGTCGTATCGCCTACTTCACGACGACCTGCGCCCATGCCGAAATCTTCCGCAGCGCATGCGGCTCGCCCCTGCGTCCACTTCGATATCAGCAGATTTTGCCTCCTCATCATCCGCATCTGTGCCGAACACAAGGATCTGTACGCACTAGCTGCACGCTTCGCAGCTGCCTGCACCCACGCTGGAAGCAGATTTCTCACGACGCGTTGGAATCCGCCTTCCCCTTACCGCATTCTACTTCTCTCACTCGTCGCGCACGTGGTTTCGCCCCTACACCCACTCCGCCGTTCAGCCTTCCTCGTTCATCATCCTCCTTCATCTTTTCTGCTCGGCACAAGGGTCCACCCGGTTGCACCGCCTGTTTTGCGACGAATTGCGCCCACGCCGAAACTTCCTGGAGCGTACGAGGTTCCACCCCTGCGCCTACCAAGTCCAAAACAGATCCTCTTCCCCTCATCATCCACTCTGCCTGGTGGCACTACCACTCCTGTGACATCAACGCTTACGCCAAACCAATCTTCAACGCACAAGGTTTACTCCTTAAAACTCCTCCTCGCACCAGTCCTCAACCGCAGATCATCTTATCGAATCGACGTCGCCACATGACCTTCATCGCCAAAAGACCTCGTCTCCCAGCAGATCGGTCACTCGTCAACACTACGACCAGCATATATGGGCCGGTCAACTTCTCTTCCTTCCCGTGTCACTTCCTCGCACAATGTGAGGATCAGATACTCACTGCAAGTGGAGCAACAAACATTCTACAGTGGTGGCAAGACTTCTGTAACCTCTTCCACCTCTGCTACATCAAAGGTGTCCCAATCTCCTACACCCTCCAACACTACCCTCTCTATAAAGGAGGTGGACGCTTCCGTGTAAACTTCTGCTCCACACTGGAGCCCTTTGTGGAGGAAGAAAATCGAGGAGCCCTACTCAGTATCGCTATTCCCATCTTTCATCCTCTCATTCGCAAACGCAAGTGTACCATCAGGAAAATGTGGAGAGACATACTTCACGCATGCCGTTGCCCCATTCCTCAGCCAGCCCACGAACCACCAAGACTAGAACACTGCCGGGTAGTAGCATCTACTTGGATTCGACTGGTTCGTGACTACTACAATGATACCTGACGGGGACAATATTCATGGCCATGAAGTGCCCTGATGGACCCAAGGAGGAAGCCAACCTTACAAGAATCCAGTCAGATTCAGGGAGGGTGTCAGAAATGTGTGCTCTCTGACTTCGATTCTTGTTGCGGAGTGGCCTCGGATAAGCCAAGAAGAGGTCCAGGTCACCTCTCCCAAGAGAGAACAAATATGTGTGGTCAACGTTGACAACTCATAACACCAGTCACAAATGGTTAGAGGGAGAGACAATGGTTTGGGAATCCTATGTATCGACTAGAAAGGACAAATAACTTCAATAAGTAGTGGTACGGTGTGGCTACTATGCAGACCAAAAAACCAAACTAGGCATATGTCACTGACCATGACCAAAGAATTTCAATATGGGTGGTAAGTGTTCACAACCCATAACACAAGTCACAAATGGTCTGAGGGGGAAACAATGGTTTCGGAATATTAATTTTCAACTAGCATGTACAACGACCTTCAATAAATAGTAGCACGGTGTGGCTACCATGCACAATGACCGACCAACGTAGGCATATATACTGCCTTTGACCAAAGAAATATGCTGTGTGTGGTCAACGTTGACAACTCATAATGCAAGTCACAAATGTTCAGAGGAGGAAACGATGGTTTGGGAACACCAGGTATCAACTAGCAAGTACACGGACCTTCAATAAATAGTGGCATGGTGTGGCTACCATGTACAATGACCAACCAAAGTAGGCATATGTCACTTACCATGACCAAAGAATGTCACTATGTGTGGTCAACTTTGACAACTCATAACACGAGTCACAAATGGTCAGAGGAGGAAACGATGGTTTGGGAACACCAGGTATCAACTAGCAAGTACACGGACCTTCAATAAATAGTGGCATGGTGTGGCTACCATGTACAATGACCAACCAAAGTAGGCATATGTCACTTACCATGACCAAAGAATGTCACTATGTGTGGTCAACTTTGACAACTCATAACACGAGTCACAAATGGTCAGAGGGGGAAACAATGGATTGTGAATACTAGTGATCGACTAGCAAGTACAAAGACCTTCAATATGTAGTGGCACAGTGTGGCTACCATGCATAATGACCAACCAAAGTACGCATATGTCACTGCCCAGGACCAACGAATTTCACTTCATGTGGTCAACGTTGACAACTGACAGCAAGAGACACAGATAGTCAGATGGGGTAACAATGGTTTGGGAGCACTAGCTATCACCTAGAAAGCACAAAGACCTTCAATATGTAGTGACACAGCGTGGACACCATGTAAAGTAATAAACCAAAGTAGGCATATGCAACTAACCATGACCAAAAGAAGTTCACAGTGTGTGGTCAACGTTGAAAACTCATAACACAAGTCACAAATGGTCAGAGGGGGAAACAATGGGCTGGAAACACTAGTTAGTAACTAGCAAGTACAAAGACCTTCAACAAGTAGTGGCACGGTGTGGCTAGCCTGCACAGTGACCAACCAAAGGATGCATACGTCACTGACTATGACCAAAGAAGTCCACAATGTCTGGTCAACATTGACAACTCATAACACAAGTCACAAATGGTCAGAGGGAGAGATAATGGTTTGGGAACCCTGTGTATCAACTAGAAAGGACAAAGAACTTCAGTTCGTAGTGGCACGGTGCGGCTACTATGCACACCAAACAACCAACCGAAGCGTATGTCTCTGACCATGACCAAACAATTTCAATATGGGTGGTCAATGTTCACAACCCATAACACGAGTCACAAATGGTCAGAGGGGGAAACAATGGTTTCAGGATATTGGTTTTCAACTAGCAAGTACAACGACCTTCAATAAGTATTAGCACGGTGTGGCTACCATGCACAATGACCAGCCAAAGTAGGCATATGTACTGCCTTTGACCAAAGAAATCCGTTATGTGTGGTCAAGGTTGAAAACTCATAATACAAGTCACAAATGGCCAGAGGGAAAGACGATGGTTTGGGAACACCAGGTATCAACTAGCAAGCACACGGACCTTCAATAAGTAATGGCATGGTGTGGCTACCATGTACAATGACCAACCAAAGTAGGCATATGTCACTGACCATGACCAAAGAATATCACTATGTGTGATCAACTTTGACAACTCATAACACGAGTCACAAATGGTCAGAGGGGGAAACAATGGTTTGTGAATACTAATTATCGACTAGCAAGTACAAAGACCTTCAAAATGTAGTGGCACAGTGTGGCTACCATGCTCAGTGACCAACCAAAGTATGCATATGTCACTGACCAGGGCCAACGAATTTCAGTTCATGTGGTAAACATTGACAACTCATAACAAGAGTCACAGATAGTCAGAGGGAGTAATAATGGTTTGGGAACACTAGCTATCAACTATAAAGCACAAAGACCTTCAATACGTAGTGACACGGCGTGGCAACCATGTACAGTGACAAACCAATGTAGGCATATGCCACTAACCACGACCAAAAGAATTTCACAGTGTGTGGTCAACGTTGAAAACTCATAACACGACTCACAAATGGTCAGAGGGGGAAACAATGGGTTGGGAATACTAGTTATCAACTGGCAAGTATAATGACCTTCAACAAGTAGTGGCACGGTGTGGCTAGCGTGCACAATGACCAAGCAAAGGATGCATACGTCGCTGACTATGACCAACAAAGTCCACTATGTGTGGTCAACATTGACAACTCATAACACGAGTCACAAATGGTCGGAGGGAGAGACAATGGTTTTGGAACCCTATGTATCGACTATAAAGAACAAAGAACAAATAACTTTAATAAGTAGTGACACGGTGTGGCTGCTATGCACACCGAGCAACCAAACTAGGCATATGTCACTGACCATGACCAACGAATTTCAATATGGGTGGTGAACGTTCACAACCCATACCACGAGTCACAGATGGCCAGAGGGGGAAACAATGGTTTTGGAATATTAGTTTTCAACTAGCACGTACGACAACCTTCAATAAATAGTACCACGGTGTGCCTACCATGCACAATGACCGGCCAAAGTAAGCATATGTACTGCCTTTGACCAAAGAAATCCGTTGTGTGTGGTCAATGTTGTCAACTCATAATGCGAGTCACAAATGGTCAGAGGGGGAAACGATGGCTTGGGAACACCAGGTATCAACTAGCAAGCACAAGGACCTTCAATAAGTAGTGGCACGGTGTGGCTACCATGTACAATGACTAACCTAAGAAAGATATGTCACTGACCATGACCAAAGAATGTCACTTTGTGTGGTCAACTTTGACAACTCATAACACAAGTCACAAATGGTCAGAGGGGGAAACAATGGTTTGTAAATACTAGTTATCGACTAGCAAGAACAAAGACCTTCAAAATATAGTGGCACAGTGTGGCTACCGTGCACAGTGACCAACCAAAGTATGCATATGTCACTGACCAGGACCAAAGAAAATACTTCATGTAGTCAACATTGAAAACTCACAATAAGAGTCACAGATAGTCAGAGGGGGTAACAATGGTTTGGGAACACTTGCTATCAACTAGAAAGCACAAAGACCTTCAATACGTAGTGACACGGCGTGGCAACCATGTACAGTGATAAACCAAAGTAGGTATATGCCACTAACCATGCCCTAAAGAATTTTGCAGTGTGTGGTCAACGTTGAAAACTCAAAACACGAGTCACAAATGGTCAGAGGGGGAAACAATGGGTTGGGAACACTAGTTATCAACTAGCAAGTACAAAGACCTTCAACAAGTAGTGGCACGGTGTGGCTAGCGTGCACAGTGGCCAAGCAAAGGATGCATACGTCACTGACTATGACCAAAGAAGTCCACTGTGTGGTCAACATTGACAACTCATAACACGAGTCACAAATAGTCAGAGGGAGAGACAATGGTTCGGGAACCCTATGTATCAACTAGAAAGGACAAAGAACTTTAATACGTAGTGGCACGGTGCGGCTTCTATGCACACCGAACAACCAAACTAGGCGTATGTCACTGACCATGACCAAAGAATTTCAATATGGGTGGTCAGCGTTCACAACCCATGACACGAGTCACAAATGGTCAGAGGGGGAAACAATGGTTTCATAATATTGGTTTTCAACTAGCAAGTACAACGGCATTCAATAAGTAGTAGCACGATGTGGCTACCATGCACAATGAACGGCCAAAGTAGGCACATGTACTGCCTTTTGACCAAAGAAATCCGCTGTGTGTGGTCAACGTTGACAACACATAATACGAGACACAAATGGTCAGAGGGGGAGACGATGGCTTGGGAACACCAGGTATCAACTAGCAAGCACAAAGACCTTCAATAAGTAGTGGCACGATGTGGCTACCATGTACAATGACCAACCAAAGTAGGCATATGTCACTGACCATGACCAAAGAATGTCACTATGTGTGATCACCTTTGACAACTCATAACACGAGCCACAAATGGTCAGAAGGGGAAACAATGGTTTGTGAATACTAGTTCTCGACTAGTAAGTGCAAAGTCCTTCAATATGTAGTGGCACAGTGTGGCAACCATGGACAGTGACCAACCAAAGTATGCATATGTCACTGACCAGGACCAAAGAAATTCACTTCATGTGGTCAACGTTGACAACTCACAACAAGAGTCACAGATAGTCAGAGGGGGTAACAATGGTTTGGGAACACTAGCTATCAACTAGAAAGCACAAATACCTTCAATATGTAGTGACACGGTGTGGCAACCATGTACAGTGACAAACCAAAGTAGGCATATGCCACTAACAATGACTAAAAGAATTTCACGGTGTGTGGTCAATGTTCAAAACTCATTACACGAGTCACAAATGGTCAGAGGGGGAAAAAATGGGTTGGAAACACTAGTTATCAACTAGCAAGTACAAAGACCTTCAACAAGTAGTGGTATGGTGTGGCTAGCGTGCACGGTGACCGACCAAAGGATGCATACGTCACTGACTATGACCAAAGCAAACCACTATGTGTGGTCAACAATGACATCTTATAACACGAGTCACTAATGGTCAGAGTGAGAGACAGTGGTTTGGGAACCCAATGTATTGACTAGAAAGGACAAAGAACTTTAATAAGTAGTGGCACGGTGTGGCTACTATGCACACCAAACAACCAAACCAGGCATATGTCACTGACCATGACCAACGAATTTCAATATGGGTGGTCAACGTTCACAACCCATGACAATAGTCACAAATGGTCAGAGGGGGAAACAATGGTTTTGGAATATTAGTTTTCAACTAGCAAGTACAACGACCTTCAATAAGTAGTAGTACGGTGTGGCTACCATGCACAATGACCGACCAAAGTAGGAAAATATACTGCCTTTGACCAAAGATATCCGCTGTGTGTGGTCAACGTTGACAACTCATAATGCGAGTCACAAACGGTCAGAAGGGGAAACGACAATTTGGGAACACCAGGTATCAACTAGCAAGCACAATGATATTCAATAAGTAGTGGCACGGTGTGACTACCATGTACAATGACCAACCAAAGTAGGCATATGTTAATGACCATGACCAAAGGATGTCACTATGTGTGGTCAACTTTGACAACTCATAACAAGAGACAAATGGTCAGAGGGGGAACAATGGTTTGTGAATACTAGTTATCAACTAGCAAGTACAAAGACCTTCAATATGTAGTGGCACAGTGTGGCTACCATGCACAGTGACCAACCAAAATATGCATATGTCACTGGCCATGACCAAAGAATTTAACTTCATGTGGTCAACGTTGACAACTCACAACAAGATTCACATATAGTCAGAAGGGATAACAATGGTTTGGGAACACTAGCTATCAACTACAAAGCACAAATACCTTCAATACGCACTGACGCGGCGTGGCAACCATGTACAGTGACAAACCAAAGTAGGCATATGCCACTAACCATGACCAAACGAATATCACAGTGTGTGGTCAACGTTGAAAATTCATAACACGAGTCATAAATGGTCAGAGGGGGAAACAATGGGCTGGGAACTAGTTATCAACTAGCAAGTCAACTTTGTTGAAGGTCTTTGTACTTGCTAGTTGATAACTTGTTTTCCCAACCCACTGTTTCCCCCTCTAACCATTTGTGACTCGTGTTGCGAGTTTTCAACGTTGACCACACAATGTGAAATTCTTTTGGTCATGGTTAGTGGCATATGCCTACTTTGGTTTGTCACTGTACGTGGTTGTCACGCCGTGTCACTAGGTATTGAAGGTCTTTGTGCTTTCTAGTTGATATCTAGTGTTCACAAACCATTGTTACCCCCTTTGACTATCTGTGACTCTCTTTATGAGTTGTCAACGTTGACCACATGAAGTGAAATTCTTTGGTCCTGGTCAGTGACATATGCATACTTTGGCTGGTCACTGTGCATGGTAGCCACACTGTGCCACTACATATTGAAAGTATTTGTACTTGCTAGTCAATAACTACTATCCACAAACCATTGTTTCCCCCTCTGACCATTTGTGACTCGTGTTATGAGTTGTCAACGTTGACCACGCATAGTGACATTCTTTGGTCATAGTCAGTGACATATGCCTACTTTGGTTGGTCATTGTACATGGTTTCCACACCATGCCACTACTTATTGAGGGTCCTCGTGTTTGCTAGTTGATACCCGGTGTTCCCAAACCATCGTTTCCCCCTCTGACCATTTGTGACTCGCATTATGAGTTGTCAATGTTGACCACACACAGCGGATTTCTTTGGTCAAAGGCAGTACATATGCCTACTTTGGCCGGTCATTGTGCATGGTAGCCACACCGTGGTACTTATTATTGAAGGTCGTTGTACTTGCTAGTTGAAAACCAATATTCTGAAACCATTGTTTCCCCCTCCGACCATTTGTGCCTCTTGTTATGGGTTGTGAACGTTGACCAACCAAATTGAAATTTTTTGGTCATGGTCAGTGACATTCGCCTAGTTTGGTTGTTCGGTGTGCATAGAAGCCGCATTGTGCCACTACGTATTGAAGTTCTTTGTCCTTTCTAGTTGATACTTAGGGTTCCCAAACTATTGTCTCTCCCTCTGACCATTTGTGACTCGTTTTATGAGTTGTCAATGTTGACCACACATAGTGGACTT
The DNA here is from genome assembly GCA_023375785.1 of Penium margaritaceum. Lineage (NCBI taxonomy): Eukaryota > Viridiplantae > Streptophyta > Zygnematophyceae > Desmidiales > Peniaceae > Penium > Penium margaritaceum. The sequence goes on along the minus strand of SZWC01002522.1, from coordinate 32,292 downwards.
CTTTGGTCATAGTCAGTGACGTATGCATCCTTTGGCTGGTCACTGTGTACGCTAGCCACACCGTACCACTACTTGTTGAAGGTCTTTGTACTTGCTAGTTGATAACTAGTGTTCCCAATCCATTGTTTCCCCCTCTGACCATTTGTGACTCGTGTTATGAGTTTTCAGCGTTGACCACACCCTGTGAAATTCTTTTGGTCATGGTTAGTGGCATATGCCTACTTTGGTTTGTCACTGTACATGGTTGCCACGCCGTGTCACTACGTATTGAAGGTATTTGTGCTTTCTAGTTGATAGCTAGTGTTCCCAAATCATTGTTACCCCCTCTGACTATCTGTGACTCGTGTTGTGAGTTGTCAACGTTGACCACATGAAGTGGACATCTTTCGTCATGGTCAGTGACATACGCATACTTTGGTTGGTCACTGTGCATGGTAGCCACCCTGGGCCACTGCATATTGAAGGTCTTTGTACTCGATAGTCGATGACTAGTATTCACAAACCATTGTCTCCCCCTCTGACCATTTGTGACTCATGCTAAAAGTTGTCAAAGTTGACCACACATATTGACATTCTTTGGTCATGATCAGTGACATATGCCTACTTTGGTTGGTCATTGTACATGGTAGCCATACTGTGCCACTACTTAATGAGGTCCTCGTGCTTGCTAGCTGATACCTGGTTTTCCCAAACCATCGTTTCCCCCTCTGACCATTTTTCACTCGTATTATGAGTTGTCAACATTGACCACACACAACGGATTTCTTTGGTGAAAGGCAGTACATATGCCTACTTTGGCCGGTCATTGTGCATGATAGCCATACCATGGTACTACTTCTTGAAGGTCGTTGTACTTGCTAGTTGAAAACTAATTTTCCGAAACCATTGTTTCCCCCTTTGACCATTTGTGACTCGTGTTATGGGTTGTGAGCGTTAACCACCCATATTTAAATTCTTTCGTCTTGGTCAGTGACATATGCCTAGTTTGGTTATTCGGTGTGCATGGTAGCCACGCCTGCCACTCCTTATTGAAGTTCTTTGTCCTTTCTAGTCAATACATAGGGTTCCCAAACAATTGTCTCTCCCTCTGACCATTTGTGACTCGTGTTATGAGTTGTCAATGTTGACCACACATAGTGGACTTCTTTGGTCACAGTCAGTGACGTATGCATCCTTTGGTTGGCCAATATGCACGCTAGCCACACCGTGCCACTACTTGTTGAAGGTCTTTGTACTTGCTAGATGATAAGTAGTGTTTCCAACCCATTGTTTCCCCCTCTGACCATTTGCGACTCGTGTTATGAGTTTTCAACGTTGACCACACCCTATGAAATTCTTTTGGTCATGGTTAGTGGCATATGCCTACTTTGGTTTGTCACTGTACATGGTTGCCATGCCGTGTCACTATGTATTGAAGGTCTTTGTGCTTTCTAGTTGATAGCTAGTGTTCCCAAATCATTGTTACCCCCTCTGACTATCTGTGACTCGTGTTGTGAGTTGTCAGCGTTGACCACATGAAGTGGAATTCTTTGGTCATGGTCTGTGACATACGCATACTTTGGTTGGTCACTGTGCATGGTAGCCACCCTGTGCCACTACATATTGAAGGTCTTTGTACTTGCTAGTCGATAACTAGTATTCACAAACCATTGTTTCCCCCTCTGACCATTTGTGACTCATGCTATAAGTTGTCAAAGTTGAACACACATATTGACATTCTTTGGTCATGATCAATGACATATGCCTACTTTGGTTGGTCATTGTACATGGTAGCCATACCGTGCCACTATTTAATGAAGTCCTCGTGGTTGCTAGTTGATACCTGGTGTTCCCAACCCATCGTTTCCCCCTCTGACCATTTGTCACTCGTATTATGAGTTGTCGACATTGACCACACACAACGGATTTCTTTGGTGAAAGGCAGTACATATGCCTACTTTGGCCGGTCATTGTGCATGATAGTCATACCGTGGTACTACTTCTTGAAAGTCGTTGTACTTGCTAGTTGTAACTAATTTTCCGAAACCATTGTTTCCCCCTTTGACCATTTGTGACTCCTGTTATGGGTTGTGAGCGTTAACCACCCATATTGAAATTCTTTGGTCTTGGTCAGTGACATATGCCTAGTTTGATTGTTTGGTGTGCATAGTAGTCACGACTGCCACTACTTATTGAAGTTCTTTGTCCTTTCTAGTCGATACATAGGCTTCCCAAACCATTGTCTCTCCCTGTGACCATTTGTGACGCGTGTCATGAGTTGTCAATGTTGACCACACATATTGGACTTCTTTGGTCATAGTCAGTGACGTATGCATCCTTTGGTTGGCCACTGTGCACGCTAACCACACCATGCCACCACTTGTTGAAGGTCTTTGTACTTGCTAGATGATAAGTAGTGTTTCCAACCCATTGTTTCCCCCCTCTGACCATTTGTGACTCGTGTTATGAGTTTTCAACGTTGACCACACACTGTGAAATTCTTTTGGTCATGGTTAGTGGCATATGCCTACTTTGTTTTGTCACAGAACATGGTTGCCATACCGTGTCACTACGTATTGACGGTCTTTGTGCTTTCTAGTCGACAACTACTATTCACAAACCATTGTTACCCCCTCTGACCATTTGTGACTCGTGTTATGAGTTGTCAAAGTTGACCACACATAGTGACATTCTTTGGTCATGATCAGTGACATATGCCTACTTTGGTTGGTCATTGTACATGGTTGCCACACCGTGCCACTACTTATTGAAGGTCCTTGTTTTTGCTAGTCGATACACGGTGTTCCTAACCCATCGTTCCCCCCTCTGACTATTTGTGACTCGCATTATGAGTTGTCAACGTTGACCACACACATCAGATTTCTTTGGTCAAAGGCAGTGCATATGCCTACTCTGGCCGGTCATTATGCATGGTAGCCACACCGTGGTACTAATTATTGAAGGTCGTTGTACTTGCTAGTTGAAAACTAATATTCCAAAACCATTGTTTCCCCCTCTAACCATTTGTGACTCGTGTTATGGGTTGTGAACGTTGACCACCCATATTGAAATTCTTTTATCATGGTCAGTGACATATGCCTAGTTTGGTTGTTCGGTGTGCATAGTAGCCACACCGTGCCACTACTTATTGAATTTCTTTGTCCTTTCTAGTCGTTACATAGGGTTCCTAAACCATTTTCTCTCCCTCTGACCATTTGGGACTCATGTTATGAGTTTTCAATGTTGACCAAACACAGTGGACTCCTTTGGTCATAGTCAGCGGCGTATGCATCATTTGGCTGGTCACTGTGCACGCTAGCCACACCGTGCCACTACTTGTTGAAGGACTTTGTACTTGCTAGCTGATAACTAGTGTTTCCAACCCATCCCCCCCCCCCCTCTGACCATTCGTGACTCGTGTTATGAGTTTTCAACATTGACCACACACTGTGAAATTCTTTTGGGCATGGTTAGTGGCATATTCCTACTTTGGTTTGTCACTGTACATGGTTGCCACGTCGTGTCACTACATATTGAAGGTCTTTGTGCTTTCTAGTTGATAGCTAGTGCTCCCAAGCCATTGTTACCCCCTCTGACTATTAGTGACTCTTGTTGTGAATTGTCTTTGTTCACCACATGAAGTGAAATTCTTTGGTCCTGGTCAGTGATATATGCATACTTTGTCTGGTCACTGTGCATGGTAGCCACACTGTGCCACTACATATTGAAAGTCTTTGTACTTGCTAGTCGATAACTACTATTCACAAACCATTGTTTCCCCCTCTGACCATTTGTGACTCGTGTTATGAGTTGTCAAAGTTGACCACACATAGTGACATTCTTTGGTCATGGTCATTGACATATGCCTACTTTGGTTGGTCATTGTACATGGTTCCCATACCGTGCCACTACTTATTGAAGGTCCTTGTGTTTGCTAAGCTATACCCGGTGTTCCCAAACCATTGTTTCCCCCTCTGACCACTTGTGACTTGCATTATGAGTTGTCAACGTTGACCACACACAGCGGATTACTTTGGTAAAAGGCAGTACATATGCCTACTTTGGGTTGTCATTGTGCATGGTAGCCACACCGTGCTACTACTCACTGAAGGTCGTTGTACTGGGTAGTTGAGAACCGATATTCCTATAGCATTGTTTCCTGTCCTGACCGTTTGTGACTCGTGTTACGTTTGGTCAACGTTGACCACCCATATTGAAATTCTCTGGTCAAGATCAGTGACATATGCCTAGTTTGGTTGTTTGGGGTGCATATTGGCCACACCGTGCCACTATGTATTGAAGTTCTTTGTCCTTTCTAGTCAATACATAGGCTTTCCAAACCATTGTCTCTCCCTCTGACCATTTGTGACTCGTGTTATGAGTTGTCAATGTTGACCACACATAGTGGACTTATTCGGTCGTAGTCAGTGACGTATGCATACTTTGGTTGGTCACTGTGCATTGAAGCCACATTGTGCCACTACATATTGAAGGTATGTGTCCTTGCTAGTATATAACTAGTATTCACAAACCATTACCTTCGACCCTGACCATTTGTGACTCGTGTTGTGAGTTGTCAATTTTTACCACACTGAGTGACATTATTTGGTCATCGTCAGTGACATATGCCTACTTTGGTTGGTCATCGTGCATGGTCTCCACACCGTGCCACGACGTATTGAAGCCCCTTGTGCTTGCTATGTGATACTTGGTGTGCCCAAACCATTGTTTCCCCCTCTGACCATTTGTGACTCGTGTTATGCGTTTTCAACGTTGACCACATGAAGTGCAATTATTTCGTCATGGTCAGTGACATATGCATACTTTGCTTGGTCACTGTGCATTGAAGCCACATTGTGCCACTACATATTGAAGGTATGTGTCCTTGCTAGTATATAACTAGTATTCACAAACCATTACCTTCGACCCTGACCATTTGTGACTCGTGTTGTGAGTTGTCAATTTTTACCACACTGAGTGACATTATTTGGTCATCGTCAGTGACATATGCCTACTTTGGTTGGTCATCGTGCATGGTCTCCACACCGTGCCACGACGTATTGAAGCCCCTTGTGCTTGCTATGTGATACTTGGTGTGCCCAAACCATTGTTTCCCCCTCTGACCATTTGTGACTCGTGTTATGCGTTTTCAACGTTGACCACATGAAGTGCAATTATTTCGTCATGGTCAGTGACATATGCATACTTTGCTTGGTCACTGTGCATTGAAGCCACATTGTGCCACTACATATTGAAGGTATGTGTCCTTGCTAGTATATAACTAGTATTCACAAACCATTACCTTCGACCCTGACCATTTGTGACTCGTGTTGTGAGTTGTCAATTTTTACCACACTGAGTGACATTATTTGGTCATCGTCAGTGACATATGCCTACTTTGGTTGGTCATCGTGCATGGTCTCCACACCGTGCCACGACGTATTGAAGCCCCTTGTGCTTGCTATGTGATACTTGGTGTGCCCAAACCATTGTTTCCCCCTCTGACCATTTGTGACTCGTGTTATGCGTTTTCAACGTTGACCACATGAAGTGCAATTATTTCGTCATGGTCAGTGACATATGCATACTTTGCTTGGTCACTGTGCATTGAAGCCACATTGTGCCACTACATATTGAAGGTATGTGTCCTTGCTAGTATATAACTAGTATTCACAAACCATTACCTTCGACCCTGACCATTTGTGACTCGTGTTGTGAGTTGTCAATTTTTACCACACTGAGTGACATTATTTGGTCATCGTCAGTGACATATGCCTACTTTGGTTGGTCATCGTGCATGGTCTCCACACCGTGCCACGACGTATTGAAGCCCCTTGTGCTTGCTATGTGATACTTGGTGTGCCCAAACCATTGTTTCCCCCTCTGACCATTTGTGACTCGTGTTATGCGTTTTCAACGTTGACCACATGAAGTGCAATTATTTCGTCATGGTCAGTGACATATGCATACTTTGCTTGGTCACTGTGCATTGAAGCCACATTGTGCCACTACATATTGAAGGTATGTGTCCTTGCTAGTATATAACTAGTATTCACAAACCATTACCTTCGACCCTGACCATTTGTGACTCGTGTTGTGAGTTGTCAATTTTTACCACACTGAGTGACATTATTTGGTCATCGTCAGTGACATATGCCTACTTTGGTTGGTCATCGTGCATGGTCTCCACACCGTGCCACGACGTATTGAAGCCCCTTGTGCTTGCTATGTGATACTTGGTGTGCCCAAACCATTGTTTCCCCCTCTGACCATTTGTGACTCGTGTTATGCGTTTTCAACGTTGACCACATGAAGTGAAATTATTTCGTCATGGTCAGTGACATATGCATACTTTGGTTGGTCACTGTGCATTGAAGCCACATTGTGCCACTACATATTGAAGGTATTTGTCCTTGCTAGTATATAACTAGTATTCACAAACCATTACCTTCCACCCTGACCATTTGTGACTCGTGTTGTGAGTTGTCAATTTTTACCACACTGAGTGACATTATTTGGTCATCGTCAGTGACATATGCCTACTTTGGTTGGTCATCGTGCATGGTAGCCACACTGTGCTACTACTGAATGAAGGTCGTTGTACTTCGTAGTTTGTTTCTAGTATTCCCAACTCATTGTTTCCCCCTCTGACAATTCGTGACCCATATTATGGGTTGTCAACGTTGACCACACTTAGTAAAGTTATTTGGTCATGGTAAGTGGCACATGCCTAATCTGGTTGGTCATTGTGCATGGTAGCCACACCGTTCCACTACTTGTTGAAATTCGTTGCACTTGCTAGTCAATAAATAGCAAAAGGTTTCTTGCTTTGACACCAGGTCGGTTTTGGTTTATTTGTTACGCGTAGGTGCCTTCACTGGAATACTCCCTCCCACCCCCCTAGAGGGGTGTTCCGTGGACGACCTGGAGGACAGATTTGCGACCGCATTATGACACCCCCCCTACCCCCCCATGGCTTAGGCTCGAAGGTAGAGTTGAGGTATCACAACACGGCCGCCCCCCCCCATTCCAGGTCGCGAGCCTATTCTATATTGCGCGTACGAGGATTCAAACCTATGACCTATCGCTCTAGAATCTAACTCTGTAAGTACTAAGCCAACTCACATGGTATTCATATGATGTCCAAATGACATTATAAGGGTTCCTATGGATAAGGGGAATAAAATAAGGGGGTGTAAGATTATAGGGTAGTTTTGAAAAGAATGAATGATAACACATTCAGTTTATTCATAAACAATTGACGCAGACGAAATTTTGGATTTTGTAACTTCGAGCTTGAATAACCTCTCAACCATTGTTGCGATTGACCAGCCATAAGAAGGAAAGTTGACAACACACAGTGAAACTATTTTTATGATATTCAATGAAACAATAATATTTTGGTTAGTCATTGTGTATGGTAGCCATACCGTGCCACCACTTATCGAAGGTCTTTGTACTTGCTAGTCGATACCAAGTATTCCCAAACCATTGTTTCCCCCTCTGACCATTTGTGACTCGTATTATGAGTTGTCAACGTTGACCACACACAGCGNGTCGGTCATTGTGCATGGTAGGCACACCGTGCTACTACTGACTGAAGGTCATTGTACTTGGTAGTTGAGAACCGATATTCTCATAGCATTGTTTCCTCTCCTTACCGTTTGTGACTCGTGTTATGGTTGGTCAACGTTGACCACCCATATTGAAATTCTTTGGTCATGATCAGTGACATATGCCTAGTTTGATTGTTTGGTGTGCATATTAGCCACACCGTGCCCCTACGTATTGAAGTTCTTTGTCCTTTCTAGTCAATACATATGCTTCCCAAACCATTGTCTCTCCCTCAGACCATTTGTGACTGGTATTATGAGTTGTCAATGTTGACCACACATAGTGGACTTATTCGGTCGTAGTCAGTGACGTATGCATCCTTTGGTTGGTCACTGTGCACGCTAGCCATACCGTGCCACTGCTTGTTGAAGGTCTTTGTACTTGCTAGTTGATAACTAGTGTTCCAATCCATTGTTTTCCCCTTTGACCATTTGTGACTCGTGTTATGCGTTTTCAACATTGATCACATGAAGTGAAATTTGTTGGTCATGGTTAGTGACATATGCATACTTTGGTTGGTCACTTTGCATTGAAGCCACATTGTGCCACTACATACTGAAGGTATTTGTACTTTCTAGTAGATAACTAGTATGCACAAACCATTATCTTCCACCCTGACCATTTGTGACTCGTGTTATGAGTTGTCAAAGTTTACCACACTTAGTGACATTTTTTGTTCATTGTCAGTGACATATGCCTACTTTGGTTGGTCATCGTGCATGGTCTCCACACCTTGCCACAATGTATTGAAGCCTCTTGTGCTTGCTATGTGATACTTGGTGTTCCCAAACCATTGTTTCCCCCTCTGACCATTTGTGACTCGTATTATGAGTTGTGAACGTTGACCACACACATCGGATTTCTTTGGTCAAACGCAGTACATATGCCTACTTTGGTTGGTCATTGTGCATGGTAGCCACATCGTGCTACTACTGACTGAAGGTCGTTGTACTTGGTAGTTGAGAACCGATATTCCCATAGCATTGTTTCCTGTCCTGACCGTTTGTGACTCGTGTTATGGTTGGTCAACGTTGACCACCCATACTGAAATTCTCTGGTCATGATCAGTGACATATGCCTAGTTTGATTGTTTGGGGTGCATATTAGCCACACCGTGCCACTACACATTGAAGTTCTTTGTCCTTTCTAGTCAATACACAGGCTTCCCAAACCATTGTCTCTCCCTCTGACCATTTGTGACTCGTGTTATGAGTTGTCAATATTGACCACACATAGTGGACTTATTCGGTTGTAGTCAGTGACGTATGCATCCTTTGGTTGGTCACTGTGCACGCTAGCCATACCGTGCCACTGCTTGTTGAAGGTCTTTGTACTTGCTAGTTGATAACTAGTGTTCCCAACCCATTGTTTTCCCCTCTGACCATTTGTGACTCGTGTTATGCGTTTTCAACGTTGACCACATGAAGTGAAATTNGTTGACCACCCATATTGAAATTCTCTGGTCATGATCAGTGACATATGCCTAGTTTGGTTGTTTGGTGTGCATATTAGCCACACCGTGCCACTACGTATTGAAGTTCTTTGTCCTTTCTAGTCAATACATAGGCTTCCCAAACCATTGTCTCTCCCTCTGACCATTTGTGACTCGTGTTATGAGTTGTCAATATTGACCACACATAGTGGACTTATTCGGTTGTAGTCAGTGACGTATGCATCCTTTGGTTGGTCACTATGCACGCTAGCCATACCGTGCCACTGCTTGTTGAAGGTCTTTGTACTTGCTAGTTGATAACTAGTGTTCCCAACCCCTTGTTTTCCCCTCTGACCATTTGTGACTCGTGTTATGCGTTTTCAACGTTGACCACATGAAGTGAAATTCTTTCGTCATGGTCAGTGATATATGCATACTTTGGTTCGTCACTGTGCATTGAAGCCACATTGTGCCTCTACATATTGAAGGTATTTGTACTTTCTAGTCAATAACTAGTATGCACGAACCATTACCTTCCACCCTGACCATTTGTGGCTCGTGTTGTGAGTTGTCAAAGTTTACCACACTTAGTGACATTATTTGGTCATGGTCAGTGACATATGCCTACTTTGGTTGGTCATCGTGCATGGTCTCCACACCGTGCCACGACGTATTGAAGCCCCTTGTGCTTGCTATGTGATACTTGGTGTGCCCAAACCATTGTTTCCCCCTCTGACCATGTGTGACTCATATTATGAGTTGTAAACGTAGACCACACACAACGGATTTCTTTGGTCAAAGGCAGTACATATGCCTACTTTGGTCGGTCATTGTGCATGGTAGCCACACCGTGCTACTACTGACTGAAGGTCGTTGTACTTGGTAGTTGGTTTATAGTATTCCCAACCCATTGTTTCCTAATCTGACAATTCGTGACCCATATTATGGGTTGTCAACGTTGACCACACATAGTAAAATTATTTGGTCATGGTATGTGGCACATGTCTAATCTGGTTGGTCATTGTACATGGTAGCCACACCGTTCCACAACTTGTTGAAAGTATTTGCACTTGATAGTCAATCAATAGCAAAAGGTTTATCCCTTTGACACCAGGTCGGTTTTTGTTTATTTGTTACGCGTAGGTGCCTTCACTTGAATACTCCCTACCACCCCCCTAGAGGGATGTTCCGTGGACGACCTGGAGGACAGACTTGCGACCGCATTATGACACCCCCCCCTACCCCCCCACGGCTTAGGCTCAGAGGAAGAGTTGAGGTATCACAACACGGCCGCCCCCCCCCCTCCCCAGGTCGCGAGCCTATTCTATATTGCACGTACGAGGATTCAAACCTAGGACCTATCGCTCCAGAATCTAACTCTATAAGCACTAAGCCATCTCACATGGTGTTCATATGATGTCCAAATGACATTATAAGGGTTCCTATGGGTAAAGGGCATAAAATAAGGGGGTGTAAGATTATAGGGTAGTTTTCAAAAGTATGAATGATAACAAATTCAGTTTATTCATAAACAATTGACGTAGACAACATTTTGAATTTTGCAACTTTGAGCTGGAATAACCTCTCAACCATTGCTGCGATTGACCAGCCGTAAGAAGGAAAGTTGACAACACACAATGAAACTCTTTTTATGATATTCAATGACACAATAATATTTTGGTTGGTCACTGTGCATGGTAGCCACACCGTGCCACCACTTATCGAAGGTCTTTGTACTTGCTAGTCGATACCAAGTATTCCCAAACCATTGTTTCCCCCTCTGACCATTTGTGACTTGTATTATGAGTTGTCAACGTTGACCACACACAGCGGATTTCTCTGGTTAAAGGCAGTTCATATGCCTACTTTGGTCGGTCATTGTGCATGGTAGGCACACCGTGCTATTACTGACTGAAGGTCATTGTACTTGGTAGTTGAGAACCGATATTCTCATAGCATTGTTTCCTCTCCTTACCGTTTGTGACTCGTGTTATGGTTGGTCAACGTTGACCACCCATATTGAAATTCTGTGGTCATGATCAGTGACATATGCCTATTTTGATTGTTTGGTGTGCATATTAGCCACACTGTGCCACTACGTATTGAAGTTCTTTGTCCTTTCTTGTGAATACATATGCTTCCCAACCCATTGTCTCTCCCTCTGACCATTTGTGACTCGTATTATGAGTTGTCAACGTTGACCACACACAGTGGATTTATTTGGTCAAAGGCAGTACATATGCCTACTTTGGTTGGTCATTGTGCATGGTAGCCACACTGTGCTACTACTGACTGAACGTCGTTGTACTTGGTAGTTGAGAACCGATATTCCCATAGCATTGTCTCCTGTCCTGACCGTTTGTGACTCGTGTTATGGTTGGTCAACATTGACCGCCCATACTGAAATTACGTGATCATGATCAGTGACATATGCCTAGTTTGATTGTTTGGGGTGTATATTAGCCACACCGTGCCACTACGTATTGAAGTTCTTTGTCCTTTCTAGTCAATACACAGGCTTCCCAAACCATTGTCTCTCCCTCTGACCATTTGTGACTCGTGTTATGAGTTGTCAATGTTGACCACACATAATGGACTTATTCGGTCGTAGTCAATGACGTATGCATCCTTTGGTTGGTCACTGTGCATGCTAGCCATACCGTGCCACTGCTTGTTGAAGGTCTTTGTACTTGCTAGTTGATAACTAGTTTTCCCAATTCATTGTTTTCCCCTCTGACCATTTGTGACTCGTGTTATGCGTTTTCAACGTTGACCACATGAATTGAAATTCTTTTGTCATGGTCAGTGACATATGCATACTTTGCTTGGTCACTGTGCATTGAAGCCACATTGTGCCACTACATATTGAAGGTATTTGTACTTGCTAGTCAATAACTAGTATGCACAAACCATTACCTTCCACCCTGACCATTTGTGACTCGTGTTGTGAGTTGTAAAAGCTTACCACACTTAGTGACATTATTTGGTCATGGTCATTGACATATGCCTACTTTGGTTGGTCATCGTGCATTGTCTCCACACCGTGCCACAACGTATTGAAGCCCCTTGTGCTTGCTATGTGTTACTTGGTGTTCCCAAACCATTGTTTCCTTCTCTGACCATTTGTGACTCGTATTATGAGTTGTAAATGTTGACCATACACAGCGGATTTCTTTGGTCAAAGGCAGTACATATGTCTACTTTGGTCGGTCATTGTGCATGGTAGCCACACCGTGCTACCCTCGACTTCCCCTACTCAGCACCACCATTACCACAGCTCCCATCACCACCCCCAGCACGTATACAGAAGCTGTAAACGGACCACAAGCAGACCAATGACGAGCCGCCATTGCCAACGAACTGGCCTCCTTCAAGGCTACCTCCACCTACACTGATGTACCACGACCAGCCCACACCAATGTGGTCGCAGGAAAATGGGTCTTCCGCGTTACGACTCATTTGGGGAAGCCACCAGAATTCAAAGCCCGCTATGTGGCAAAGGGATTCTCACAGCGATATGGCGTGGACTTCTTTGACACTTTTTCACCAACTGCCAAACTGACCACTCTACGAGCCCTAATGCACATTGCAGCCGCTAAAGACATGGAGCTGCATGCCATGGACGTGTCCACGGCCTTTCTCCAAGGGGATCTGAACGAAACGATATACCTGGCGTGTCCGGAAGGCTACACACCAGATCAACCTAACACTGTTTGGAAGCTACATCACCCTGTGTATGGGCTCAAACAGTCTCCTCGAGAATGGCATGCCAAACTTCGAACAACTCTCCTTGACCTGGGATTCACAGTTTCCACTGCCGATCCCAGTCTGTTCCTACGCTCGCAACCAGATGACCAAACCTACATCCTGGTCTACGTGGACGATCTTGCCCTCGCCTCCAACAATCCCAGTGCTCTCCAGGGTCTGAAGCAAGCACTTCTGGGACGTTTTACCATGAGAGATCTTGGAGAACTGATCCATTATGTGGGAATCGACATCAAAAGGGACCAAGAAAAGCGACTCATCACTCTGTCCCAAGCACCCTACATTGCCTCACTTCTGAAGCACTTCGGACTCGCGAACAGCAATGGAGCCCCAACTCCCACGAAGGTGGACAACAAGCTTACCTCACCAGCATACACAGTCTCATGGCCTTCCCCAGAACCTTACCCCGAGCTAGTGGGATCACTCGTGTATGTCATGGTCTGCACTCGCCCCGACCTTGCTTTTCCCCTTGGTGTTCTATCACGATACGTTGGAGAAGGAAATCACAGTGACCAACACTGGAAAGCAGCAAAACGAGTTCTGAGGTACCTAGGAGAGACCGCCTCCTTCTATCTTGAGCTGGGAGGAACTCAGCCAATAACACTGGAAGGATACAGCAACTCCTCCTGGGCAGATGATCAAGCCAACCGAAAGTCGTCACATGGTTACGGCTTTCACGTTGGTTCTGGAATGATCAGCTGGCGAAGCACCAGGTCCTCTTCTGTTTCACTCTCATCCTGTGAAGCTGAGCTGTATGCAGGTACCATGGCTGCCCAAGAAGCTATCTGGCTAAAACATCTCCTACAAGACCTGGGATACCCGCAGCCACTCCCACTCCTATGGTGTGACAATCGAAGCACCATTGCTCTCACAGGGAATCTAGTCTACCATGGACGAACCAAACACATCGAGCTCCGTTACTTCTTCATCACGGTAAAAGTGCAAGCAAAGGAACTCCTGGTTCAACATGTAATATCGAAGGCCAACAGGGCTGACATCTTCACAAAGGCCCTAGACCAGGCCCAACATGCAACCCTGGTGTATCTTCCGGGTCTCTGGACCAGAGACACCTGAAACTTCCATGCTGGTTTCCCTTCACGGGGGGTGTCGGAAATAACGAAGAGAAACCAGTGCAACGGCCGGAGCACATCCGAGCACTCACAATAAAGGAACCGAACGTATCTCAACGGATACGCACAACTGAGAACCGTGCGCCGACACTATCACGTCCTCAAGTCTCGGAGCACCTCGACAAACTGCGCTCCGGCGAAACCTTTGCAACACGTCTCTCGAATAACACGAACTGGCGCTTCCATCTCGCAGTGGTCCTAGCGAAGCCCAAGAATCACTACTTTAAGGTAGCTTAGTCCAATGTACTTTTGCCTCCGCCATTCTATCAATCAATCATTTCCTTCCATCACTTTTGCAACTGCCATCGCTTCCATCCTCGGTCAACTGCTTGTCTCGCATCGCTCAGCTCCGGAACTTGTTACTACCAACCCGCTCAACTCATAACTTGCGCTAAGTCGCGCCACGAGTCTCCTCGTGTCGCCCTTTCCCTTCCGCAAATTCCTGACACGTGCCACTGCTTGTTGAAGGTCTTTGTACTTGCTAGTTGATAGCTAGTGTTCCCAATCCATTGTTTTCCCCTCTGGCCATTTGTGACTCGTGTTATGCGTTTTCAACATTGACCACTTGAAGTGAAATTTGTTGGTCATGGTTAGTGACATATGCATACTTTGGCTGGTCACTGTGCATTGAAGCCACATTGTGCCACTACATATTGAAGGTATTTGTACTTGCTAGTAGATAACTAGTATGCACAAACCATTATCTTCCACACTGACCATTTGTGTCTCGTGTTATGAGTTGTCAAAGTTTACCACACTTAGTGACATAATTTGCTCATGGTCAGTGACATATGCCTACTTTGGTTGGTCATCGTGCATGGTCTCCACACCGTGCCACAACGTATTGAATTCCCTTGTGCTTGCTATGTGATACTTGGTGTTTCCAAACCACTGTTTCCCCCTCTGGCCATTTGTGACTCGTATTATGTGTTGTCAACGTTGACCACACACAGCGGATTTCTCTGGTCAAAGGCAGTACATATGCCTACTTTGGTTGGTCATTGTGCATGATAGCCACACCATGCTACTACTGACTGAACGTCGTTGTACTTGGTAGTTGAGAACCGATATTCCCATAGCATTGTTTTCTGTCCTGTCCATTTGTGACTCGTGTTATGGTTGGTCAACGTTGACCACCCATATTGAAATTCCCTGGTCGTGATCAGTGACATATGCCTAGTTTGGTTGTTTGGGGTGCATATTAGCCACACCGTGCCACTACGTATTGAAGTTATGTGTCCTTTCTAGTCAATACATAGGCTTCCCAAACCATTGTCTCTCCCTCTCACCACTTGTGACTCGTGTTATAAGTTGTCAATGTTGACCACACATAGTGGACTTATTCGGTCGTAGTCAGTGACGTATGCATCCTTTGGTTGGTCACTGTGCACGCTAGCCATACCGTGCCACTGCTTGTTGAAGGTCTTTGTACTTGCTAGTTGATAACTAGTTGTCCCAACCCATTGTTTTCCCCTCTGACCATTTGTGACTCGTGTGATGCGTTTTCAGCGTTGACCACATGAAGTAAAATTCTTTCATCATGTTCAGTGACATATGCATACTTTGGTTGGTCACTGTGCATTGAAGCCACATTGTGCCACTACATATTGAAGGTATTTGTACTTGCTAGTTGATAACTTGTATTCACAAATCATTTCCTTCCACCCTGACCATTTGTGACTCGTGTTGTGAGTTGTTAAAGTTTACCACACTTAGTGACATTATCTATTCATGGTCAGTGACAAATACCTACCTTGGTTGGTCATCATGCATGGTCTCCACACTGTGCCACAACGTATTGAAGCCCCTTGTGCTTGCTATGTGATACTTGGTGTTCCCAAACCATTGTTTCCCCCTCTGACCATTTGTGACTCGTATTATGAGTTGTAAACGTTGACCACACAAAGCGGATTTCTTTGGTCAAAGGCAGTATATATACCTACTTTGGTCGTTCATTGTGCATGGTAGCCACACCGTGCTACTACTGACTGAAGGTTGTTGTACTTGGTAGTTGAGAACAGGTATTCTCATAGCATTGTTTCCTCTCCTAACCGTTTGTGACTCGTGTTATGGTTGGTCAACGTTGACCACCCATATTGAAATTCTCTAGTCATGATCAGTGACATATGCCTAGTTTGATTGTTTGGCGTGCATATTAGCCACACCGTGCCACTACGTATTGAAGTTCTTTGTCCTTTATAGCCAATACATAGGCTTACCAGACCATTTTTTCTCCCTCTGACCATTTGTGACTCGTGTTGTGAGTTGTCAATGTTGACCACACATAGTGGACTTATTCGGTCGTAGTAAGTGACGTATGCATCCTTTGGTTGGTCACTGTGCACGCTAGCCATACCGTGCCACTGCTTGTTGAAGGTATGTGTACTTGCTAGTTGATAACTAGTGTTCCCAACCCATTGTTTTCCCCTCGGACCATTTGTGACTCCTGTTATGCGTTTTCAACGTTGACCACATGAAGTGAAATTTGTTGGTCATGGTTAGTGACATGTGCATACTTTGGTTGGTCACTGTGCATTGAAGCCACATTGTGCCACTACATATTGAAGGTATTTGTACTTGCTAGTCAATAACTAGTTTGCACAAACCATTATCTTCCACCCTGACCATTTGTGACTCGTGTTATGAGTTGTCAAAGTTTACCACGCTTAGTGACATTATTTGGTCATGGTCAGTGACATATGCATACTTTGGTTGGTCACTGTGCATTGAAGCCACATTGTGCCACTACATATTGAAGGTATTTGTACTTGCTAGTCAATAACTAGTTTGCACAAACCATTATCTTCCACCCTGACCATTTGTGACTCGTGTTATGAGTTGTCAAAGTTTACCACGCTTAGTGACATTATTTGGTCATGGTCAGTGACATATGCCTACTTTGGTTGGTCATCGTGCATGGTCTCCACACCGTGCCACAACGTTTTAAAGCCCCATGTGCTTACTATGTGATACTTGGTATTCCCAAACCATTGTTTCCCCCTCTGACCATTTGTGACTCGTATTATGAGTTGTAAACGTTGACCACACACAGCAGATTTCTTTGGTCAAAGGCAGTACATATGCCTACTTTGGTCGGTCATTGTGCATGGTAGCCACATCGTGCTACTACTGACTGAAGGTCGTTGTTCTTGGTAGTTGAGAACCGATATTCCCATAGCATTGTTTCCGGTCCTGACCGTTTGTGACTCGTGTTATGGTTGGTCAACGTTGACCACCCATATTGACATTCTCTGGTCATGATCAGTAACATATGCCAAGTTTGGTTGTTTCGTGTGCATATTAGCCTCGCCGTTCCACTACGTATTGAAGTTATTTGTCCTTTCTAGTCAATACATAGGCTTCCCAAACCATTGTCTCTCCCTCTGACCATTTGTGACTCGTGTTATGAGTTTTCAATGTTGACCACACCTAGTGGACTCATTCGGTCGTAGTCAGTGACGTATGCATCCTTTGGTTGGTCACTGTGCATGCTAGCCATGCCGTGCCACTGCTTGTTGAAGGTCTTTGTACTTGCTAGTTGATAACTAGTGTTCCCAATCCATTGTTTTCCCCTTTGACCATTTGTGACTCATGTTATGCGTTTTCAACGTTGACCACATGAAGTGAAATTCTTTCGTCATCGTTAGCGGCATATGCATACTTTGGTTTGTCACTGTGCATTGAAGCCACATTGTGCCACTACATATTGAAGGTATTTGTACTTGCTAGATAATAACTAGTATGCACAAACCATTATCTTCCACCCTGACCATTTGTGACTCGTGTTATGAGTTGTCAAATTTTACCACACTTAGTGACATTATTTGCTCATGGTCAGTGACATCTGCCTACTTTGGTTGGTCATCGTGCATGGTCTCCACACCGTGCCACAACGTATTGAAGCCCCTTCTGCTTGCTATGTGATACTTGGTGTTCCCAAACCATTGTTTCCCCCTCTGACAATTTGTAAATCGTATTATGAGTTGTAAACGTTGACCACACACAGCGGATTTCTTTGGTCAAAGGCAGTACATATGCCTCCTTTGGTCGGTCATTGTGCATGGTAGCCACTCCGTGCTACTACTGACTGAAGGTCGTTGTACTTGGTAGTTGAGAACCGATATTCCCATAGCATTGTTCCCTGTCCTGACCGTTTGTGACTCGTGTTATGGTTGGTCAACGTTGACCACCCATATTGAAATTCTCTGGTCATGATCAGTGACATATGCCTAGTTTGGTTGTTTGGGATGCATATTAGCCACACCGTGCCACTACGTATTGAAGTTCTTTGTCCTTTCTAGTCAATACATAGGCTTCCCAAACCATTGTCTCTCCCTCGGACCATTTGTGACTTGTGTTATGAGTTGTCAATGTTGACCACACATAGTGGACTTATTCGGTCGTAGTCAGTTACGTATGCATCCTTTGGTTGGTCACTGTGCACGCTAGCCATACCGTGGCACTGCTTGTTGAAGGTCTTTGTACTTCCTAGTTGACAACTAGTGTTCCCAATCCGTTGCTGTCCCCTCTGAACATTTGTGACTCGTGTTATGCGTTTTCAACATTGACGACATGAAGTGAAATTTGTTGGTCATGGTTAGTGACATGTGCATACTTTGGTTGGTCACTGTACATTGAAGCCACATTGTGCCACTACATATTGAAGGTATTTGTACTTGCTGGTCAATAACTAGTATGCACAAACCATTGTCTTCCACCCTGACCATTTGTGACTCGTGCTATGAGTTGTCAAAGTTTACCACACTTGGTGACATTATTTGGTCATGGTCAGTGACATATGCCTACTTTGGTTTGTCATCGTGCATGGTCTCCACACCGTGCCACAATGTATTAAAGCCCCTTGTGCTTGCTATGTGATACTTGGTGTTCCCAAACCATTGTTTCCCCCTCTGACCATTTGTGTCTCGTATTATGAGTTGTAAACGTTGACCACACACAGCGGATTTATTTCGTCAAAGGCAGTACATATGCCTACTTTGGTCGGTCATTGTGCATGGTAGCCACACCGTGCTACTACTGACTGAAGTTCGTTGTACTTGGTAGCTGAGAACCGATATTCCCATAGCATTGTTTCCTGTCCTGACCGTTTGTGACTCGTGTTATGGTTGGTCAACGTTGACCACCCATATTGAAATTCTGTGGTCATGATCAGTGACATATGCCTAGTTTGGTTGTTTGGTGTGCATATTAGCCACACCGTGCCACTACGTATTGAAGTTATTTGTCCTTTCTAGTCAGTACATAGGCTTCCCAAACCATTGTCTCTCCCTCTGACCATTTGTGACTCGTATTATGAGTTGTAAACGTTGACCACACACAGCGGATTTATTTCGTCAAAGGCAGTACATATGCCTACTTTGGTCGGTCATTGTGCATGGTAGCCACTCCGTGCTACTACTGACTGAAGTTCGTTGTACTTGGTAGCTGAGAACCGATATTCCCATAGCATTGTTCCCTGTCCTGACCGTTTGTGACTCGTGTTATGGTTGGTCAACGTTGACCACCCATATTGAAATTCTGTGGTCATGATCAGTGACATATGCCTAGTTTGGTTGTTTTGTGTGCATATTAGCCACACCGTGCCACTACGTATTGAAGTTATTTGTCCTTTCTAGTCAGTACATAGGCTTCCCAAACCATTGTCTCTCCCTCTGGAAATTTGTGACTCGTGTTATGAGTTGTCAATGTTGACCACACATAGTGGACTTATTCGGTTGTATTCAGTGACGTATGCATCCTTTGGTTTGTCACTGTGCACGCTAGCCATACCATGCCACTGCTTGTTGAAGGTCTTTGTACTTGCTAGTTGATAACTAGTGTTCCCAACCTATTGTTTTCCCCTCTGACCATTTGTGACTCGTGTTATGCATTTTCAACGTTGACCACATGAAGTGAAATTCTTTGGTCATGGTTAGTGACACATGCATACTTTGGTTGGTCAATGTGCATTGAAGCCACATTGTGCCACTACATATTGAAGGTATTTGTACTTTCTAGACAATAACTAGTATTCACAAACCATTACCTTCCACCCTGACCATTTGTGACTCGTGTTGTGAGTTGTCAGAGTTTACGACACTTAGTGACATTGTATGGTCATGGTCAATGATATGTGCCTACTTTGGTTGGTCATCGTGCATGGTCTCCACACTGTGCCACAACGTTTTGAAGCCCCTTGTGCTTGCGATGTGATACTTGATGTTCCCAAAGCATTGTTTCCCCCTCTGACCATTTGTTACTCCTATTATGAATTGTCAACGTTGACCACACACAGCGGATTTCTCTGGTCAAAGGCAATACATATGCCTACTTTGGTCGGTCATTGTGCATGGTAGGCACACTGGCTACTACTGACTGAAGGTCATTTTACTTGGTAGTTGGGAACCGATATTCTCATAGCATTGTGTCCTCTCCTTAACGTTTGTGACTCATGTTATGGCTGGACAACGTTGACCACCCATATTGAAATTCTGTGGTCATGATCAGTGACATATGCCTAGTTTGATTGTTTGGTGTGCATATTAGCCACACCGTGCCACTACATATTGAAGTTCTTTGTCCTTTCTAGTCAATACATATGCTTCCCAACCCATTGTCTCTCCCTCTGACCATTTTTGACTGGTGTTATGAGTTGTCAATGTTGACCACACATAGTGGACTTATTCGGTCGTAGTCAGTGACGTATGCATCCTTTGGTCACTGTGCACGCTAGCCATATCGTGCGACTGCTTGTTGAAGGTCTTTGTACTTGCCACTTGATAACTAGTGTTCCCAATCCATTGTTTTCCCCTTTGACCAGTTGTGACTTGTATTATGCGTTTTCAACATTGACCACATGAAGTGAAATTTGTTGGTCATGATTAGTGACATATGCATACTTTGGTTGGTCACTGTGCATTGAAGCCACATTCTGCCACTACATATTGAAGGTTTTTGTACTTGCTATTAGATAACTAGTATGCACAAACCATTATCTTCCACCCTGACCATTTGTGACTCGTGTTATGAGTTGTCAAAAGTATACCACACTTAGTGACATTATTTGCTCATAGTCATAGACATATGCCTACTTTGGTTGGTCATCATGCATGGTTTCCACACCGTGCCACAAAGTATTGAAGCCCCTTGTGCTTGCTATGTGATACTTGGTGTTCCCAAACCATTGTTTCCCCATCTGACCCTTTGTGACTCGTATTATGAGTTGTGAACGTTGACCACACACAGCGGATTTCTTTGGTCAAAGGCAGTACATATGCCTACTTTGGTTGCTCATTGTGCATGGTAGCCACACCGTGCTACTACTCACTGAAGGCCGTTGTACTTGGTAGTTGAGAACCGATATTCCCATAGCATTGTTTCTCGTCCTGACCGTTTGTGACTCGTGTTATGGTTGGTCAACGTTGACCACCCATATTGAAATTATCTGGTCATGATCAGTGACATATGCCTAGTTTGGTTGTTTGGTTGGCATATTAGCCACACCGTGCCACTACGTATTGAAGTTCTTTGTCCTTTCTAGTCAATACATAGGCTTCCCAAACCATTGTCTCTCCATCTGACCATTTGTGACTCCTGTTACGAGTTGTCAACGTTGACCACACATAGTGGAGTTATTCGGTCGTAGTCAGTGACGTATGCATCCTTTGGTTGGTCACCGTGCACGCTAGCCATACCGTGCCACTGCTTGTTGAAGGTCTTTGTACTTCCTAGTTGATAACTAGTGTTCCCAACCCATTGTTTTCCCCTCTGACCATTTGTGACTCGTGTTATGCGTTTTCAACGTTGACCACAAGAAGTGAAATTCTTTTGTCATGGTTAGTGACATATGGATACTTTGGTTGGTCACTGTGCACTGAAGCCACATTGTGCCACCACATATTGAAGGTATTTGTACTTGCTAGTAGATAACTAGTATTTACAAACCATTACCTTCCACCCTGATCATCTGTGACTCGTGTTGTGAGTTGTCAAAGTTTACCACACTTGGTGACATTATTTGGTCTTGGTAAGTGACATATGCCTATTTTGGTTGGTCATCGTGCATGGTCTCCACACTGTGCCACAACATATCGAATCCCCTTGTGCTTGCTATGTGATACTTGATGTTCCCAAACCATTGTTTCCCCCTCTGACCATTTCTGACTCGTATTACGAGTTGTGAATGTTGACCACACACAGCGGATTTCTTTGGTCAAAGGCAGTACATATGCCTACTTTGGTTGGTAATTGTGCATGGTAGCCACACCGTGCTACTACTGACTGAAGGTCGTTGTACTTGGTAGTTGAGAACCGATATTCCCATTGCATTGTTTCCTCTCCTGACCGTTTGTGACTCGTGTTATGGTTGGTCAACGTTGACCACCCATATTGAAATTCTCTGGTCATGATCAGTGACATATGCCTAGTTTGGTTGTTTGGTGTGCATATTAGCCACACCGTGCCACTACGTATTGAAGTTCTTTGTCCTTTCTAGTCAATACATAGGCTTCCCAAACCATTGCCTCTCCCTCTGACCATTTGTGACTCGTGTTATGAGTTGTCAATGTTGACCACACATAGTGGACTTATTCGGTCGTGGTCAGTGACGTATGCATCATTTGGTTGGTCACTGTGCACGCTAGCCATACCGTGCCACTGCTTGTTGAAGGTCTTTGTACTTGCTAGTTGATAACTAGTGTTCCCAACCCATTGTTTTCCCCTCTGACCATTTGTGACTCGTGTTATGCGTTTTCAACGTTGACCACATGAAGTGAAATTNTCCTGACCGTTTGTGACTCGTGTTATGGTTGGTCAACGTTGACCACCCATATTGAAATTCTCTGGTCATGATCAGTGACATATGCCTAGTTTGGTTGTTTGGTGTGCATATTAGCCACACCGTGCCACTACGTATTGAAGTTCTTTGTCCTTTCTAGTCAATACATAGGCTTCCCAAACCATTGTCTCTCCCTCTGACCATTTGTGACTCGTGTTATGAGTTGTCAAAGTTTACCACACTTAGTGGCATTATTTGGTCATGGTTTGTGACATATGCCTACTGTGGTTGGTCATCGTGCATGGTCTCCACACCGTGCCACAACGTATTGAAGCCCCTTGTGCTTGCTATTTGATACCTGGTGTTCCAAACAATTGCTCCCCCCTCTGACCATCTGTGACCCGTATTATGAGTTTTCAACATTGACCACACACAGCGGATTTCTTTGGTCAAAGGCAGTACATATGCCTATTTTGGTCGGTCATTGTGCATGGTAGCCACACCGTGCTACTACTGATTGAAGGTCATTGTACTTGGTAGTTGAGAACCAATATTCCCATAGAAATGTTTCCTCTCCTGACCGTTTGTGACTCGTGTTATGGTTGGTCAATGTTGACCACCCATATTGAAATTCTCTGATCATGATCAGTGACATATGCCTAGTTTGGTTGTTTGGTATGCATATTGGCCACACCGTGCCACTACATATTGAAGTTCTTTGTCCTTTCTAGTCAATACATATGCTTCCCAAGCATTGTCTCTCCCTCTGACCATTTGTGACTCGTGCTATGATTTGTCAATGTTGACCACACATAGTGGACTTATTCGGTCGTAGTCAGTGACGTATGCATCCTTTGGTTGGTCACTGTGCACGCAAGCCATACCGTGCCACTGCTTATTGAAGGTCTTTGTACTTTCTAGTTGATAACTAGAGTTCCCAATGCATTGTTTTCCCCTCTGACCATTTGTGAGTTGTGTTATGCGTTTTCAACGTTGACCACATGAAGTGAAATTTGTTAGTCATGGTTAGTGACATATGCATACGTTGGTTGGTCACTGTGCATTGAAGCCACATTGTGCCACTACATGTTGAAGGTATTTGTACTTGCTAGTCGATAACTAGTATTCACAAACCATTATCTGCCACCCTGACCATTTGTGACTCGTGTTATGAGTTGTCAATGTTTACCATACTTGGTGTTATTATTTGGTCATGGTCAGTGACATATGCCTACTTTGGTTGGTCATCGTGCATGGTCTCCACACCATGTTACAGCGTATTGAAGCCCCTTGTGCTTGCTATTTGATACTTGGTGTTCCCAAACCATTGTTTCCCCCTCTGAGCATCTGTGACTCGTATTATGAGTTGTCAATGTTGACCACACACGGCGGATTTTTTTGGTCAAAGGCAGTACATATGCCTACTTTGGCCGGTCATTGTGCATGGTAGCCACACCGTGCTACTACTGACTGAAGGTCGCTGTACGTGGTAGTTGAGAACCAATATTCCCATAGCATTGTTTCATCTCCGGACCGTTTGTGACTCATGTTACGGTTGGTCAACGTTGACCACCCATATTGAAATTCTCTGGTCATGGTCAGTGACATATGCCTAGTTTGGTTGTTTGGTGTGCATATTAGCCACACCGTGCCACTGCGTATTAAAGTTATTTGTCCTTTATAGACAATACATAGGCTTCCCAAACCATTGTCTCTCCCTCTGACCATTTGTGACTCGTGTTATGAGTTGTCAATGTTGACCACACATAGTGGACTTATTCGGTCGTAGTCAGTGACGTATGCATTCTTGGATTGGTCACTATGCACGCTAGCCATACCATGCCACTGTTTGTATTTGCTAGTTGATAACTAGTGTTCCCAACCCATTGTTTTTCCCTCTGACCATTTGTGACTCGTGTTATGCATTTTCAACGTTGACCACATGAAGTGAAATTTGTTGGTCATGGTTCGTGACATATGCATGATTTTGTTGGTCACTGTGCATTGAGGCCACACCTACCACTACATATTGAAGGTATTTGTACTTTCTACTCAATAACTAGTATTCACCAACCATTATCTTCCACCCTGACCATCTGGGACTCGTGTTATGAGTTGTCAAAGTTTACCACACTTAGTGGCATTATTTGGTCATGGTTTGTGACATATGCCTACTTTGGTTGGTCATCGTGCATGGTCTCCACACCGTGTGACAACGTATTGAAGCCCCTTGTGCTTGCTATTTGATTCCTGGTGTTCCCAAACCATTGCTTCCCCCTTTGAGCATTTGTGACTCGTATTATGAGTTATCAACGTTGACCACACACAGCGGATTTCTTTGGTCAAAGGCAGTACATATGCCTACTTTGGTCGGTCATTGTGCATGGTAGCCACACCGTGCTACTACTGATTGACGGTCATTGTACTTGGTAGTTGAGAACCAATATTCCCATAGCATTGTTTCCTCTCCTGACCGTTTGTGACTCGTGTTATGGTTGGTCAATGTTGACCACCCATATTGAAATTCTCTGGTCATGNTGAGCATTTGTGACTCGTATTATGAGTTATCAACGTTGACCACACACAGCGGATTTCTTTGGTCAAAGGCAGTACATATGCCTACTTTGGTCGGTCATTGTGCATGGTAGCCACACCGTGCTACTACTGATTGACGCTCATTGTACTTGGTAGTTGAGAACCAATATTCCCATAGCATTGTTTCCTCTCCTGACCATTTGTGACTCGTGTTATGGTTGGTCAATGTTGACCACCCATATTGAAAGTCTCTGGTCATGATCAGTGACATGTGCCTCGTTTGGTTGTTTCGTGTGCATATTAGCCACACCGTGCCACTACGTATTGAAGTTCTTTGTCCTTTCTAGTCAATGCATAGGCTTCCCAAACCATTGTCTCTCCCTCTGACCATTTGTGACTCGTGTTATGAGTTGTCAATATTGACCACACATTGTGGACTTGTTCGGTCGTGGTCAATGACGTATGCATCCTTTGGTTGGTCACTGTGCACACTAGCCATACCGTGCCACTGCTTGTTGAAGGCCTTTGTACTTGCCAGTTTATAACTAGTGTTCCCAACTCATTGTTTTCCCCTCTGACCATTTGTGACTCGTGTTATGCGTTTTCAACGTTGACCATATGAAGTGAAATTTGTTTGTCATGTTTAGTGACATGTGCATACTTTGGTTGGTCACTGTGCATTGAAGCCACATTGTGCCACTACATATTGAAGGTATTTGTACTTGCTAGTCGATAACAAGTATTCCGAACCATTATCTGCCACCCTGACCATTTGTGACTCGTGTTATGAGTTGTCAAAGTTTACCATACTTGGTGTTATTATTTGGTCATGGTCAGTGACATATGCCTACTTTGGTTGGTCATCGTGCATGGTCTCCACACCGTGCCATAGCGTATTGAAGCCACTTGTGCTTGCTATTTGATACTTGGTGTTCCCAATCCATTGTTTCCCCCTCTGAGCATTTGTGACTCGTATTATGAGTTGTCAATGTTGACCACACACAGCGGATTTCTTTGGTCAAAGGCAGTACATATGCCTACTTTGGCCGGTCATTGTGCATGGTAGCCACACCGTGCTACTACTGACTGAAGGTCGCTGTGCGTGGTAGTTGAGAAGCGATATTCCCATAGCATTGTTTCCTCTCCTGACCGTTTGTGGCTCGTGCTATGGTTGGTCAACGTTGACCACCCATATTGAAATTCTCTGGTCATGGTCAGTGACATATGCCTAGTTTGGTTGTTTGGTGTGCATATTAGCCACACCGTGCCACTGCGTATTAAAGTAATTTGTCCTTTCTAGTCAATATATAGGCTTCCCAAACCATTGTCTCTCCCTCTGACCATTTGTGACTCGTGTTATGAGTTGTCAATGTTGTCCACACATAGTGGACTTATTCGGTCGTAGTCAGTGACGTATGCATCCTTGGATTGGTCACTATGCACGCTAGCCATACCATGCCACTGTTTGTATTTGCTAGTTGATAACTAGTGTTCCCAACCCATTGTTTTCCCCTCTGACCATTTGTGACTCGTGTTATGCATTTTCAACGTTGACAACATGAAGTGAAATTTGTTGGTCATGGTTCGTGACATATGCGTAATTTGGTTGGTCACTGTGCATTGAAGCCACACCGTGCCACTACATATTGAATGTATTTGTACTTGCTAGTCAAAAACTAGTATTCACAAGCCATTATCTTCCACCCTGACCATCTGTGACTCGTGTTATGAGTTGTCAAAGTTTACCACACTTAGTGGCATTATTTGGTCATGGTTTGTGACATATTCCTACTTTGGTTGGTCATCGTGCATGGTCTCCACACCGTGCCACAACGTATTGAAGCCCCTTGTGCTTGCTATTTGATTCCTGGTGTTCCCAAACCATTGCTTCCCCCTCCGAGCATCTGTGACTCGTATTATGAGTTGTCAACGTTGACCACACACAGCGGATTTATTTGGTCAAAGGCAGTACATATGCCTACTTTGGTCGGTCATTGTGCATGGTAGCCAAACCGTGCTACTACTGATTGACGGTCATTGTACTTGGTTGTTGAGAACCAATATTCCCATAGCATTGTTTCCTCTCCTGACCATTTATGACTCGTGTTATGGTTGGTCAATGTTGACCACCCACATTGAAAGTCTCTTGTCATGATCAGTGACATATGCCTAGTTTGGTTGTTTCGTGTGCATATTAACCACACCGTGCCACTACATATTGAAGTTCTTTGTCCTTTCTAGTCAATGCATAGGCTTCCCAAACCATTGTCTCTCCCTCTGACCATTTGTGACTCGTGTTATGAGTTGTCAATGTTGACCACACATAGTGGACTTATTCGGTCGTGGTCAGTGACGTATGCATCCTTTGGTTGGTCACTGTGCACGCTAGCCATACCGTGCCACTGCTTGTTGAAGGTCTTTGTACTTGCCAGTTGATAACTACTGTTCCCAACTCATTGTTTTCCCCTCTGACCATTTGTGACTCGTGTTATGCGTTTTCAACGTTGACCACATGAAGTGAAATTTGTTGGTCATGGTTAGTGACATATGCATACTTTGGTTGGTCACTGTGCATTGTAGCCACATTGAGCCACTACATATTGAAGTTCTTTGTCCTTTCTAGTCAATGCATAGGCTTCCCAAACCATTGTCTCTCCCTCTGACCATTTGTGACTCGTGTTATGCGTTTTCAACGTTGACCACACACAGCGGATTTCTTTGGTCAAAGGCAGTACACATGCCTACTTTGGTCGGTCTTTGTGCATGGTAGCCACACCGTGCTACTACTGATTGAAGGTCATTGTACTTGGTAGTTGAGAACCGATATTCCCATAGCATTGTTTCCTGTCCTGACCGTTTGTGACTCGTGTTATGGTTGGTCAATGTTGACCACCCATATTGAAATTCTCTGATCATGATCAGTGACATATGCCTAGTTTGGTTGTTTGGTATGCATATTGGCCACACCGTGCCACTACATATTGAAGTTCTTTGTCCTTTCTAGTCAATACATAGGCTTCCCAAAACATTGTCTCTCCCTCTGACCATTTGTGACTCGTGCTACGATTTGTCAATGTTGACCACACATAGTGGACTTATTCGGTCGTAGTCAGTGACGTATGCATCCTTTGGTTGGTCACTGTGCACGCAAGCCATACCGTGCCACTGCTTATTGAAGGTCTTTGTACTTCCTAGTTGATAACTAGTGTTCCCAATGCATTGTTTTCCCCTCTGACCATTTGTGAGTTGTGTTATGCGTTTTCAACGTTGACCACATTAAGTGAAATTTGTTAGTCATGGTTAGTGACATATGCATACTTTGGTTGGTCACTGTGCATTGAAGCCACATTGTTCCAGTACATATTGAAGGTATCTGTACTTGCTAGTCCATAACTAGTATTCACAAACCATTACCTGCCACCCTGACCACTTGTGACTCGTGTTATGAGTTGTCAACGTTTACCATACTTGGTGTTATTATTTGGTCATGGTCAGTGACATATGCCTACTTTGGTTGGTCATCGTGCATGGTCTCCACACCATGCCACAGCGTATTGAAGCCCCTTGTGCTTGCTATTTGATACTTGGTGTTCCCAAACCACTGTTTCCCCCTCTGAGCATCTGTGACTCGTATTATGAGTTGTCAATGTTGATTACACACAGCGGATTTCTTTGGTCAAAGGCAGTACATATGCCTACTTTGGCCGGTCATTGTACATGGTAGCCACACCGTGCTACTATTGACTAAAGGTCGCTGTACGTGGTAGTTGAGAACTGATATTCCCATAGCATTGTTTCCTCTCCTGACCGTTTGTGACTCGTGTTATGGTTGGTCAACGTTGACCACCCATATTGAAATTCTCTGGTCATGGTCAGTGACATATGCCTAGTTTGGTTGTTTGGTGTGCATATTAGCCACACCGTGCCACTACGTATTAAAGTTATTTGTCCTTTCTAGACAATGCATAGGCTTCCAAAACCATTGTCTCTCCCTCTGACCATTTGTGACTCGTGTTATGAGTTGTCAATGTTGACCACACATAGTGGACTTATTCGGTCGTAGTCAGTGACGTATTCATTCTTGGATTGGTCACTATGCACGCTAGCCATACCATGCCACTGTTTGTATTTGCTAGTTGATAACTAGTGTTCCCAACCCATTGTTTTCCCCTCTGACCATTTGTGACTCGTGTTATGCATTTTCAACGTTGACCACATGAAGTGAAATTTGTTGGTCATGGTTCGTGACATATGCATGATTTGGTTGGTCACTGTGCATTGAGGCCACACCTACCACTACATATTGAAGGTATTTGTACTTTCTAGTCAATAACTAGTATTCACAAACCATTATCTTCCACCCTGACCATCTGGGACTCGTGTTATGAGTTGTCAAAGTTTACCACACTTAGTGGCATTATTTGGTCATGGTTTGTGACATATGCCTACTTTGGTTGGTCATCATGCATGGTCTCCACACCGTGCAACAACGTATTGAAGCCCCTTGTGCTTGCTATTTGATTCCTGGTGTTCCCAAACCATTGCTTCCCCCTCTGAGCATTTGTGACTCGTATTATGAGTTATCAACGTTGACCACACACAGCGGATTTAGTTGGTCAAAGGCAGTACACATGCATACTTTGGTCGGTCATTGTGCATGGTAGCCACACCGTGCTACTACTGATTGACGGTCATTGTACTTGGTAGTTGAGAACCAATATTCCCATAGTATTGTTTCCTCTCCTGACCATTTGTGACTCGTGTTATGGTTGGTCAATGTTGACCACCCATATTGAAAGTCTCTGGTCATGATCAGTGACATATGCCTAGTTTGGTTGTTTTGTGTGCATATTAGCCACACCGTGCCACTACGTATTGAAGTTCTTTGTCCTTTCTAGTCAATGCATAGGCTTCCCAAACCATTGTCTCTCCCTCTGACCATTTGTGACTCATGTTATGAGTTGTCAATGTTGACCACACATTGTGGACTTGTTCGGTCGTGGTCAGTGACGTATGCATCCTTTGGTTCGTCACTGTGCACACTAGCCATACCGTGCCACTGCTTGTTGAAGGCCTTTGTACTTGCCAGTTTATAACTAGTGTTCCCAGCTCATTGTTTTCCCCTCTGACCATTTGTGACTCCTGTTATGCATTTTCAACGTTGACCATATGAAGTGAAATTTGTTTGTCATGTTTAGTGACATATGCATACTTTGGTTGGTCACTTTGCATTGAAGCCACATTGTGACACTACATATTGAAGGTATTTGTACTTGCTAGTCGATAACTAGTATTCCGAACCATTATCTGCCACCGTGATGATTTGTGACTCGTGTTATGAGTTGTCAAAGTTTACCATACTTGGTGTTATTATTTGGTCATGGTCAGTGACATATGCCTACTTTTGTTGGTCATCGTGCATGGTCTCCACACCGTGCCATAGCGTATTGAAGCCACTTGTGCTTGCTATTTGATACTTGGTGTTCCCAATCCATTGTTTCCCCCTCTGAGCATTTGTGACTCGTATTATGAGTTGTCAATGTTGACCACACACAGCGGATTTCTTTGGTCAAAGGCAGTACATATGCCTACTTTGGCCGGTCATTGTGCATGGTAGCCACACCGTGCTACTACTGACTGAAGGTCGCTGTGCGTGGTAGTTGAGAACCGATATTCCCATAGCATTGTTCTCTGTCCTGACCGTTTGTGACTCGTGTTATGGTTGGTCAACGTTGACCACCCATATTGAAATTCTCTGGTCATGGTCAGTGAGATATGCCTAGTTTGGTTGTTTGGTGTGCATATTAGCCACACCGTGCCACTGCGTATTAAAGTTATTTGTCATTTCTAGTCAATACATAGGCTTCCAAAACCATTGTCTCTCCCTCTGACCATTTGTGACTCGTGTTATGAGTTGTCAATGTTGACCACACATAGTGGACTTATTCGGTCGTAGTCAGTGACGTATGCATCCTTGGATTGGTCACTATGAACGCTAGCCATACCATGCCACTGTTTGTATTTGCTAGTTGATAACTAGTGTTCCCAACCCATTGTTTTCCCCTCTGACCATTTGTGACTCGTGTTATGCATTTTCAACGCTGACTACATGAAGTGAAATATGTTGGTCATGGTTCGTGACATATGCGTAATTTGGTTGGTCACTGTGCATTGAGGCCACACCGTGCCACTACATATTGAAGGTATTTGTACTTGCTAGTCAATAACTAGTATTCACACGCCATTATCTTCCACCCTGACCATCTGTGACTCGTGTTATGAGTTGTCAAAGGTTACCACACTTAGTGGCATTATTTGGTCATGGTTTGTGACATATTCCTACTTTGGTTGGTCATCGTGCATGATCTCCACACCGTGCCACAACGTATTGAAGCCCCTTGTGCTTGCTATTTGATTCTTGGTGTTCCCAAACCATTGCTTCCCCCTCTGAGCATCTGTGACTCGTATTATGAGTTGTCAACGTTGACCACACACAGCGGATTTCTTTGGTCAAAGGCAGTACATATGCCTACTTTGGTCGGTCATTGTGCATGGTAGCCAAACCGTGCTACTACTGATTGACGGTCATTGTACTTGGTACTTGAGAACCAATATTCCCATAGCATTGTTTCCTCTCCTGACCATTTGTGACTCGTGTTATGGTTGGTCAATGTTGACCGCCCACATTGAAAGTCTCTGGTCATGATCAGTGACATATGCCTAGTTTGGTTGTTTCGTGTGCATATTAGCCACACTGTGCCACTACGTATTGAAGTTCGTTGTCCTTTCTAGTCAATGCATAGGCTTCCCAAACCATTGTCTCCCTCTGACCATTTGTGACTCGTGTTATGAGTTGTCAATGTTGACCACACATAGTGGACTTATTCGGTCGTGTTCAGTGACGTATGCATCCTTTGGTTGGTCGCTGTGCACACTAGCCATACCGTGCCACTGCTTGTTGAAGGTCTTTGTACTTGCCAGTTGATAACTAGTGTTCCCAACTCATTGTTTTCCCCTCTGACCATTTGTGACTCGTGTTATGCGTTTTCAACGTTGACCAC